>OY757255.1:12382716-12478643 GCA_963584085.1 Pyrausta aurata
TAATGTGTTTTGTTTTTGAAGTCGGTTTTATTGAAATAGTATGGTGGTGAAGTGACCATTAACCCAACAAATTTGAAGACAAATAAGGGCTTTTGTTTTAAGTATTTGACTTTGCGTAGTAAACAAGTAAGTTTATAAATTTTCTTACATCATTCGTGCTTTGGATTTTGAATAAGAATAAACGGACGACAAAAAGTAAAAGGTCAGTTTTTCTTAATATATACCGTATATAGGCGTTATTTAGTTCCACAACCTTTGATACGCACTTGTACGTACATACCATTGGCCATTGGCGTCAATTCCATACTGTGTGGGACTTGTTCATGGCATTAATTCCATACGCTAGTAACAGTGTTTCAATGGTTTAAACCTAAATAAATAGGGCAACATTTTGCTTAGTTAACATGACTTTTCTTTCTGGGTATTGATTGCACCAGTGACTTTCACAACCACATCCTAACTGTAAACTTGTATAGTAAAACGCATGTTTAAATAGAAGCGTTTCATGTGATGTGTATGTAGTTAATATGAACCTGTATTCAAATTGTACGCAAATGCCATGAAGTTCCATGGTTCTATTCAAGTCCATATTCATATAATATTTCTTTATTAAAAAATGTATATGGACAAAATGATATAATACCGGTGTAAACCAAATAATTAAATAAAAATTATCTTGTTTAAAATCTGTTATACATGAAATACTTGAAATCTTGATCGAAATTTTCTTAACTACATTTTCTGAATGTCAGCTATAATAACTTGTGACATATTTCATATATCAAAATACAAATCATATCAAAGAACAGCGTTACACTAAAAAGCATTTATGTGTAAATAAATCCTCATAGCATCCAGCTGGTATGACACGTGGTAGATCAAGCGCAGAACCAATGGCATCATCCACCAATAACCCTTAGTCCCCGTTTCTCGTGGAGTTTACATTCGTAAAAAAATACCTACTCTGAGAAGTCACGATTTGGGTGAAGACATAAAGAGGCAGATAACCGGTACCAAACTGTACCGACTGACTAGTAATGTGCCAAGAAGTCATCTATTTTTAATCTCGGAATATTTAAGAAATTCGTTACAACAATCCAAATAAGGACCGACTGACACTAGAAAATTGTTTTAAAACAAGATTCAAATCAAGACTTGAGTCGGAAAAGTCTCTATAAAGCATTTCAATTCCATGAAATAGCCAATACGGCACAACACTGGTTAGTCGTTGCAGGTCAGTGCGTGTTACCCGCCTCTACATGTCGTCACCCTTTGGATGCATTTCGTTTTTTCTATGCTGTAAGTTTTTTACGTTATTATAACTGTACGTTTGTGTTTAAATCTGTGAATTTAGTTATATAATTATCAAAAGGAAAATGTTCGCGAACGGAATTGATCCTGATTCCGAACTGTATTCACTGTATTCGTAATAGGTATTTTAAATACAAAAAAACTGGTATAACATTAATTTATCACATCGACTTTTATAAGACCATCATTTTCCGTGTACATCATACGCATAGCCAACTACCTAGAGATAAAGTATCAAAATTGTTTAATTACAGTTAACATTTTTTTGTGTCCCGGACATATAAAATCGCACACACACATTGATAAATTCGGTAAAATCTGAGAATCTCCAGACTGTCATATGGCTCTTAAGACTGTGGAATTGCTGCAGTGCTTAGAACAAAGGACTTGTTAAGATTTACGATGGCTTCATTGTGAGCGAAGAGTGAGTACTGTGTTTACTCTTGTCGTGGAGACGCAAAACGTTTATAGTTCTTCGGATTTGTTGAAATGTTTTGATCATAATGAAAAATTTCAGAGGTGATTCTCCGATAGTTATTCTTACGGCGCATTTTGTCTTTCAAACATTATAAATAGGTAGTAAAGTTTCAAAATAAAACCAACCAGTTCAATAAAAGGCAATCATATTTCCTGAGAACGTTTTTACCAACAATCTTTTGTTTACGCAGCCGGGTTTGGCCGACAGTTAAAGTATTGATAAACACGCTGCAGCATTCATTTTAATAAGGTCTACAAAATTTTAAGAAATCTAAAGTCCACTCTCAGACTTCATCAAAATTACACTCAGTCACCCATTTCACTCAGTCCTCGTTGCTCAACTAACTACAAACCAAAAGGCATAACTATGCCCCGACAGTTGATTATGCGAGTAGCAAAACCCCGAATTTACATTGCCAGATTGAGTTGTGTTATTTGCTTTCCCCATCTTACCCTATATTCCTTTAAGCCCTTAAGTCCCTTCACCTGAAGCGGGAAGTCAAGGACGTACGTAAGGCCACACTGATAAGATCGGCGATTTACTATTTTATTTTTTAAAACGAGGTCCTTCAAAAGAAATAAATTACAATGTTGTAAACGCACACGCCAAAGTGTCGTTATGAGCAAGGCAAAGTTTCTAGGAAAATTGTTCTTTTATAGATCTCAATGAATTTATCAGATAAGGGACATTTAAAAGTGGCACTTAAATTACAGGTTCAGTGTTTTTAATTACTTCAGGTTAAGTGAATTTGCTAAGTTATAAACTTCAGTAGCTACGGGCACATTCAGTATTTGAAGAGGATTGTAAAGTTATTTGTTGTGAAAATCACAAAGATTTCAAAGCTTTTAAATATGTTGAGTACTAGATATTGTGTGGATTTATTGTTGAGTCAGCAGTGAGACCGATTATGGCAAAATATTTCAGAAAATTGTGGGATCACACAGCCAGTCTGAAGCTCTCATAAGATTTCATTACACCAATTGCCAATTTAGAGCAATTGATTCGCATTCATATGTCCGTACTATTAATTAAGTTTGAAAACATTGCACTTCTTTTCAATTAATGAAATTCTTCGCTTACTAAATCTACTATGTGGAGATCAAACGTCACTTAAAATTGTGATATAGTCAAAAAGATGAAAAGAGAATCTAGTGATATAGTTATCAGTTTGTTTATTTACTTAATAAATTATTTCAATAAAAACACCACACTTGAGCTCAAAGCGTCGGAATACCACATGTCAATCGTCAAATCAGACCAGAGTTTGCCGAACCGAATCTTGAATCCATTATTCAAAAGCGACGTTCGACGAATTTCAACGAATAAACAGCGATCCCAATTATAAAGACGCGGGAAGCGTTTCTGATGCTAATTCCTTCGTCCCTTGAATAAATTAAACAATTCGAATTCGGGCCTTATGGCACGGTATTTATCGACGTTACGTTTCGTTTGCCGATGCGTTGGTTTATTATGTATTTAGGTATAGGTACATTTTGCGTTACTTGGGCCGAGGCAGAAACTTAAAATGAAAAAAGAAATACTTTGCATGGACAAAAAAAATATGATAAAATTCGTTAAGTTAAATGCAATTAACTTTTAGGCTGATGTATTAATATAGCAATATTCTTTATTCATTGATTTATCAAATCAATTTTGTTTGTGAAACACACGTAAATATGGTATTAATATTACAGATAATGTGAAAAAGGTACATGCTGTGATCAGCCATATTGGCATTCCAATATGGCAATTAAAACCTTTAACAAAATTACTTAATATTATTTAAGAGGATTTATTTAGTATGGTGTACCATTATTAAATTCACCCTTTAAAACTTCGTGAAGGGTTTCCATCAATCTGTAAAAACAAACATAGAAAGAACCCGCAAAAACTTCTAACTAGTTTGGAACTCTGAGAGCATTCCAGGAAATAAATAATAAAGGTACCATCTTCGAGAGAATCACTTGTACAAATATTTTTCTCGCTCTCATATTATTATAGTGCTTTTTCAAAAAATATTTGGCTGTGGAAGGAAACTCTAAATGCTCAGATGTCAAATCAAAAAAAGCTAGGGTCAGATAAACCTGCTCATGTAACATTGCATTGCAAACCATTGAACTACTACCACTGGCGTATGGAACTGACATCACGAACAAATTTTGTGCTCCATGAATTGATGACACGATCATTAACTCTTAGTACAAACCATTATTCGAAATTCAAATTTTCGAAGAAAACGACACAACCTTGTCGTCGTTTTTGCGACACATTTTTTGCTTCGCATATCACCTCTATTCGTAGTAGTAATCACATACTCTGATCTCAAAGTTAGTAGCTATGAAATGCATGAAATGCACTTGTATTATGGAAATAAAGGAAAAAACGGTGACACCACAACAGCCAGACCCAAAACTAAGAAGAAGACTATGGTTAAGAATTTCATCTTTTAAGAAGAAGAAGATACAAAAACGTAACGCAATGCGTGTCACTTACGACATTACCCATTCCCTTTATCTAGTCAGATAAAAATGACATCCTCCGAAATTAGTCTATAAACATTAAGAGCGAACGTAGCATCATTACAGAGTTAATTTGTACAATCTCTACCGCGCACCCTTTGCTCGACCTTTATCTACTACGTGCGCAATACTCCACTTCATAAGGGAGATTTTTGTTACCTTTACTTGATTGGAATAGAGATCATTTTGGACTGCTCTTGAGTGGAATGTCGTATTCGCAATGAGCGGGGTATTCGAACGGTCGAGTTTAATCTCAGACGCAAACATTTGCCGGTGATGTAATTTGTTAATTTATACGTGGGAATTTAAAGTTAATAAGACTTGGAGGTGACATGTTTTCCAACTCAACCAATACCACATAAGTAGAAAAGCGAAGCTGAATTAAGCTTCAAAGGTCTAGTTTCAAGTTTAACGCATTGCTTGAAACGTGTTTATTTACGTTAAATGTTAATGTTTAATTTCGAACTAATATTGTAGCCAAAAAATCTGTTTTATTCTTGCATTACTTAAAGAAACTCAAACTCAACTGTGCCTTTATATGTATATGAAATTAAAAAAGAAGATTAAGAGTAAAAAAACATAAACCTAATAAAAACTCTTCAAATAGTAAAAACTTCTTGTTACTTGTTCCTACGGTCGTTTGTTTTTGATATTAGTCCCCGGTGCGTGTTTTCAGGCAGAAACGAAGTTTACTGGAACTGCTAGTTGTATATAAACAGCGGGCTTTTTATTATTTTATATACACACAGCTTAAACTAAGCAGCTACTTAACTAGCGCTGTCACTAACCTTCATCTTACATCTTGACGTCACGCCACTAAACTGAAAATTCAATAACCTACCCCTAATCTGTTTAGTAGGATCCCGTCTATGTCATCATTTCATCATATCCAATATTTCTCCCTTTAATGCAAACCCAATTCAGTCATATATTTTCACTAAACATCGTTCAGTTTGTGCTTTGAACTTATTTTTTTATTGCGAACCTTTAACCGGAATTTCGAAACGTTTACATTCATTATGGATGATTAGTTTTATTTCATTCCGTTTTTTTTATATGTATGACCTAATTGTGCTTTATACCTACAAAGTACGAATTAAGTAAAGATTAGAGATACTATACTACCTTGCAAGCATCATCAAATGAGAAAAATACAATTTTTTGTACGGACAGTTGGATACGAAGTTTTCCTTTTAATAAGTGTAACTTTCAACGTCAGTTTTTTTTTTTTGTAAATACATACATATTATACATAGAAAACACCCAGACCACTACAAACAGACATGTTCATGCACACAAATGTTTGTAATGTGCGGGGATCGAACCCGCGACCTCTGGCGCAGTAGCCAATTTCTTAACCACTGCGCCAAATCGGTCGTCAAAATGTCGTAAATGTAAATGCAGTTTTTATAAGCAATAAGGATAAGCTTTAGACAGCAAAAATGTATAACCTGTCGTGCTGGCGACTGTGCATACAAATTATCAGAGGCATTTTCAATAATCACGAAAGTACCTTTTATAATCCAATGATCGAACGATAATTACAATCGATTGATTTTCAATATAAAAGCACTTCTTCAAAGATTTTAAGAGAAAATACTTATCTAAAGACACGTACTAAATAATTTCAAGCATCTCTAAAGTTTGTGATAGGTTAACGACCTTTGCCTAGCTGAAACTAGATTGACCGACGAAAACAATCTCCGCTGGCTAAAGCGAACCGTTGTGTACTCTTATCGACTTATCTCCGAGATAACGGATCTTAATAAAACCTTCATCAATGTCGTCGGGAGATCCTCCATTAACTAAGTCTGTATTAACGCAGCGCCGTTGTCTTTAAACCACAACCGCTTTGTCTAACAAACTTGGAACTTTGTACGATTCACAGCTGATTTAAAGTAATTCAAATTGAGTGTTTTTGTTGTACAATTAACAACTTTCGGGGCTTGAGTAATAGCTGAATAATTAAATGTTTAAGCATCGAACTTTATTGTGAGTTCTATTCTTTAATTTATAGATAAAAGTATTTAAGATAAGATATACAAAAAAATGAATTTTCATTCTTGACCAACATTTTTAACCTGCGATGTTAACTTTTATAAAAGCTTTAATCAGTCAGGTATCAAACGACAGCCGGGCGCCGCATAACAATGGAATTTCTATTGTGTCTCGTTTACACATACATAACGAGTTAATAGATGGTTTGTCTATAAGATATGAAAAATAATCGAAAAAATAATCCGAGTGCGATAGTTCCCGACACTCATAAGTAATTTTATTAAAATATTACAACACATTATATTAGTTTTACTACTTAGGTATGAATTTTGCTAGGCAAAGCTGCTACTGGCTAAATTATGACTATATTTTAAAAAGTAGACATGCTGCGAACAAAGGGTTTCTAATAAGGTTTTTCTTTTAGTTTTTAAGAGACGAGGCCCTAAAACTCAATCTGCCAGGGGTTCTGTGAGTGCACAGAGGTGCACGGGTCGCGTGTCTTGCGCACAAAAGGCACGGTGATACGCTTATTTCACCAGCAATTTCCCCCGTGTCCCTCTGTGCATTGTGCTACCAGTTCGGGGCAACCTTTTGTAATTGGACATTGAGTAATAGTGAAATTTTATAAAAAGGATCCGAGACACGGTGCACAATCAGCCACGGATAATGCTTTATCGATTTTATATGACGAAATATTATGCTTGACTATACGTGATATACCAAAAACATATACATATTAAGGTAAGCATATCTATTCACCCGTTACGACAACATCGTACCAACTCGAGGCGTTCAATATTCTTTATATAAACTCTATACTTCAACGCACATCTTTCATCTTCGTACCGTCACCACATCGGATCGAGATCAACTCGGGACCTACTCTCGATCAGCGGCGTATGCGTTGGAACGCGCTTATCCGCCCTCCCTGTCAAACGGGCTGTCATGCACAAGAAGAACTGTCATAAGTTGTAGCAAACGCAATCTGAGGCGAGGCGTTTGCTATCCGGTGCCGATCCCATGCTGTGGCATCGCTGATCGTAACATACTTCCGTAGGTATGGATGACGCCTGGTTAGTGTTGTTCCCGTCAAGGGTAGGTAGATATGCTTCAACCTTTAAGCTTAATTTATTTAAAAAATTTCAAGCAGAAAATAATTTGGAATTATTTAAAAAAATATGTATATATTCACATTTCATGCTTTGATCAATTTAAACAATCTACAACCTTTCATATCCATGCAAATAAGTCCATCTCAACTGGAGTTAAAAACTTACTTAGTCAGTTTGACGTGCAAACACAAATTGTTACTTTAAATAGCTTGCTCTTATAAAATTAAATATTCAGCATCCAGATTTTTGAGCTTCGAATACTAACGAAATATCCTTTAATTTACCGGGCTGAGTGCTAGCAATAGCGAGCTGAGCGTTCCATTGTTGGTAATTAGGATAGGTATACAAGTCTAAACGCTATCTACTTAGTAAAACAGCCGGCGCTGCGAGTGGAATACACGGTGTATTACCCCGCCCTTATTATGTGGTGGTACAAGTTATAAACTAATCGCGTTAAGCGTTTTTAGATAGGTTTTTTACTGGCAAGCATGTTTTTTTGGAAAGTGTTTCCTTCAGTATTGAACAGTTTCAACTGCTACAGCATCAGACTATTAAATTATATTGAATAGTTTTATTTAATACATTAGTGAAATTACTGCATAAAATACTTAAACTTACTATAAGTTTAAGTATTTTATGCAGTAATTTTGCTGTTGTCCGTTCATGAACTCTAACATTAACTTAACTTTTTCATTTTTTTCGTTCATTTGATGCCTGAAATATAAGCATTTTTCCACATATATGTTTTTGGTTTAATGTCACTGAATTGGTTGTAAAACAATAACTTTTACACTCAGTTAGACTTTATCATAAATTGAGTGGTTTAGGTTGAATTTTATACATCTCTTGATTATGAAAGAGACTAAAAGAATGTCCGTAGCTATTCAGGTTTAGAATGCCAAGAAACTGACGGCCTTAACACAAATAAATAAACAAGGTTTGAACAATTGTTTCAATGTTATGCGGCTAAAATAAAATTTATGTCACCCTTATGTCATTTGACTTGATTGACGTTGTTTTTATACTAGCCATATTATTTTTAAACAGTGTTCGAAACCGTGTTTAATTATTTGTGGTAAGACAGTTATTTTCTAAACCTGAACATTGGATAACTATTTATCGCTTTGTTTTCAAAACGTGTACCATCGCTTAAACGTTTAAGCCGCCACGTTAACATGCCGCTGCGGTGCGTTTCTCTTCTCTATCATGAATATTTATATCAGTGCCGCATCAATGTACTGCGATATTTAGCGCATCTATACGTGGGGCGCCGTTTATTTTTAATTGTTCACGGCAAGGGAGTTTATCTTGTTATGTCCCGAGCGGCCGGGACGTTCCACTGTGCAATGATTAATAGGGGTGATGCGATGCATACACAATCCCGGCTCGTGGGATTTGACACTATTGGAATTTGTTATGTTTGTGTAGGTATGCGTACAATACTCCGGGAGTATTTATTTTAGTAGAAATGTATTATTTTAAGTAACATGGTATAGTAAAATGTGATTTGCTATGTATTAGTATGTATACCATCTCGGTGTATGAAGGCTTCTCTCAAACTCTTCCAATACTTATTATTTTTATACCAACTGTAACATAAACATAGATATTGATAGATTTATAACTCTTCATTTCACACAACATTAGTTAACACATTCCGGGACACTATTCTAGACACAATGTACAATATAGGCGGTCATATCGCTATAAGCGACAGCGGTTGTCTTTTAGACAACCTTTGGGTAAAGAAATTATGGGTTTTATAGGAAGGGGTATTTTGTGCATAGAAAATGAAAATGAACATTTCACATTAAGATGAAAAAAACTTTCAGCAGCACACCATTCTAGGAAAATTCATTTTCACTAAGTTAAAAGCAAGTACATACACATTCAATTTACTTTCCACCATTTTGTTTCAACGCGAGCGAAATGCCAGGCATACTGTGCTCTCGTAACATTTAAAAAAATATTTTCCATTCTTTAGCGGAAAGAATGCCCGAATTTCGCACTTTCCGAATCTGGAACACTCTAACACAGTACATGCAATCAATTCCGCACCTATCTAAACCGAACCTCAGTTTTAGTAAAATCTGAACGCAGTAAAACGAAACCCCGCCGGCGTACTGTGACACAGTGCTACCGCGGGCAAATTTCGACCCGTGCAAAAAAGCCCAAAGTTCAACAGTTGGAAAATCGCCAGGATGACCGGGCAAAAACACGCAAGCGAATCTAGTCCCTAAGGAGAAGAGAGAAGTTAATAGATTTCATTAATTAACCCGTTCACTGGACCGAGTGATTGCAACACAGTCCCAAGATAAAAAGTGACAATTCGCTCGCCCGGATTTCGAGTTACACCTTTTTACGTATGGGACGCAACTCGGTTAAGCCGCTTAGGGATCCGTGGGAGGATCAAACACTTGTATAGAAAACCAAATGAGGAGAGCAAAAGGGCAAATAAGTAGATGATTACCCGATTACGAATACGCGGTTATTTCGCGTGTATATTTTTCCTCCCCCATCGAAATTGGAAACGATTTTGAATGGCCTGTAAAATACGTTCGGCGTTTGGCTGGGGAAAGTGAATTATTTAAATTTTCCACGACTGTTTTAGATTGGATTTTTTGTGGGGTCAATGGATAAATAGGTATTCGATGCTTTTTGAAAGCAGGTGTTGAGCAGAAACTTTTTAAATATTTTATAAAGATAGATTATGTAGGTATTATTATGTACCTACAATAAAATAATTAAAGCCAAATTTTACCTAGCAATAATAGGTAAAATTAGATATGATAAGATATTGTTTTATTGTAAATCACACAGAATATTTACAAATTCGTTTAAAATATATGTACCATCGATATAGATGTACGTTACATTTGTAAATGTGTGTGCAAAATACTTTATTATTGTGCTTAATTCTAATTATGAAAAATTGTGGATGTCATGGAACATTAGGTAGTTAAATATTCAACCTATACCATTCAAAGTCGGAATGATAACCATACAAAAATAGTCCGTAAAACTCGCATTTGTGACGACGCGTTAAACGTGAAAAACATCAAGAATCCAATATTTCCCGACGTTTTTCTATTTCCGAAGCCCGTTTACGCTTGACCAGTTTCCTTTTTCGTTTTTCCTTAAGCCAGTCGGCCGCTTGTACGTTAAATATTGCCTTTTACCTGAAATAGAACTGAATTAAACTTTCTAAGGCATTTTCAGTTTAAATGTGGCACGAAGAGCGAATATTTTTGCGTTAAAATAATTAATTGTCATGGAAATTTATTTCACTGATTTTTTTATATATGATTGGTCAGCGCTCCTGTCTATTACGCCAGCCGTCGCGGGTTCGAATCCCGCAAGGGGCAAATGTTTGTGTGATGAGCGTGAACATTTGTTGCTAAGTCATGGATGTTATATGTATTTTAGTATTTATGGGAGACACCCCCGTCAGAATCGTTGTCTGGTACTTCGTAACACAAGGAAGAAAATTCCTTACCTCGAAGCCAGACAATTGGTGTGTTGTCTGGCGCATATTTATTTTTTATTTATTTTATGTAATGCAATGATTATATAGCTTGCTACGTCCGTGCATGACATAAAATACACTAATAACACCAAGAATAGTGAAGTTCGTACATTCGTGCATTGCATTTATGCACTATTGGACGTGTGACAATTGTATTGACAATTGTCTTGGGATAGTAAAGCTGTAGAATTACCAGCGACGAAACGCACCCGTGGAAGACCACCCGCCACTTGGATGACGACGATCGATAAAGATCTGAAGGAGGCACATTTAGAAAGGACGCAGCACAAGACCGTGCTAAATAGAGAAAGCGGACGAGGAAGGCCGACCCCAAGTAAATGGGAGCAGGTCTAGGGGGAAGAAGAAGAAGATAGTTAAACTGTTAGTGCGCCTTTTTATAATGTTTTTTTTTACACCTTACGACTCGCAGGGAACCAATCTCGAGGGCTAAAATAACAAAACATTTTGGTTTTGTTATTTAAACCCCTCACGAATACACAAGTTATTATTTTATTGCTTATTTTTATTATATTTTTTTCTGTCACTTAATTTAAGAAACTGTAAAATTAAGGTACTGTAATTGAAGAAATGAAGAAGTCAAACCTAGAATATGATTTCAATATAATTGAAATTAATCCATTATTATTATTATTTCTAATTTGTAATTATTTATTAATCGTAATTTCATAATTTTTATTGTTTGTTATATGATATTATGGATGTTATTGTCCGAAATAAAGATTAATTCAATTCAATTCAATTTGGCCCACTAGAGTCTAGAAGATATTTAAATAAAGCACACCTACCCCTGAAAATACAATGGACCCAACCGACGAGCACAAAAAATAAAATTATTTTCATCAGGACACGTAGCTCTATAAAAGTATCCATGCAATAAAAAAAATACTGAGTCGGCGCGTTTCGAAATTGTCGCCGTGTGAGAGTTTTCGCCCTGAGCCCTTTGAATTATAGTACAGTTGTTTGCCGCTATTTTTAATCCCTTTTTGTTTGAATAGTTGGTCCCAATCTAGACGGAAAACGTCAGTGTCGATTAAAAAGTTTTTGAAATATGTTCTTTTTTTTAAGTTTTTTATCTAACTTCTGATAGCAGACGCACTTTCAGGGTATTCAAAACCCTTTACGCTATTCCAGTTAACACTTATCATTACCTGGAGTTTACCTGCTAAGTTAGTAATATACAAAGGTCCCACCACCCACACTTCACCTACGCATACAGGTCACAAACACCTATTGAATCATCCTCGTAACTTTACTCCCACACTTATGTGATTTTTTTTGTAATACTAGCGTTACCCCGTGATTTCAACTGGCCATTTTGTAACAATTTGTAGATGCTCCGCCCCTTTTGGGCATAGCAAAATTTATTCAAATAACCTATACCTAGTCTTTATTAATACATAGACAAACAATCACATGGGTGTCCAACTAATCAAAGTGTTCAGTTGATGTAACAGAAATGCAAAAATCATACAATTTTAATGATGAAAATTGTGTGTCAGAAGACATACGAAAACACGATAGCTTACCAATTCTTCCATGGCACACGGGTCGACTTCTCATTGACGCCCAACGTTCCGAATTTTACGTACCTTTATAAATACATATAATTAAGTAGTGGCCGAATTTAGAAATAATTAGAACGTGAAATTGGGTCTAAAGTCTATTGGTTTAGAAGCATTAGAAGTTCGTTTTTCTAAAGTTTTCTCTAAACAACAAACCAGTATAGCAATACCGTATTAAACTGTATATAATTAAACAGTCCATCACAAAAAATCTTAACTAAAGGTTAGTAAATATCAAAATACTGAGGAATAGGTCTAGCTTATCATACTTTGGTACATTCAAGTTTCGTATCAAATTCTCGCTAGCATTATATCAATGTAGAGTTTCAAGAAACATTTCACGCAAGTACCCGTCTCGACAGCACGTAATACCATGCCGAAAGAAAAAGGTTGAATGTTATCACGCTATTTTAAGCTGCATGCACACTTTGGCTAAATTAATGGTATTAAAAACAGATTATTCCGACAATCGCACCAATTACCCTGCTACAAATTAAACAGAGTAGGTTTGAGCAAATAATGGCGACTACTACAATCATTTTCAAATTGCTCTGCATTTCTGCGTTAGCTTACTAAAAGACAAACAGTCATAACAAGTCGTAAGATTATAAAATGTTTTTCAGGCATAACACTAGTAATAGGTA
Source organism: Pyrausta aurata (assembly GCA_963584085.1). Taxonomy (NCBI): domain Eukaryota; kingdom Metazoa; phylum Arthropoda; class Insecta; order Lepidoptera; family Crambidae; genus Pyrausta; species Pyrausta aurata. The sequence goes on from OY757255.1 coordinate 12,395,888, forward strand.
CGTATCAAACATAAACGTCTCATTCAGTATTATTAGTGCCCAAAACAACCACATGAGAACGGGCTGACTTATCTAAAATCATTCATCAAGTCATTAGATTAATGATCATTAAAATATTTTTTTTCTCATGGTTTGTAAAACATCAGTCCTCGAAGAAGAAACATACATTTTACGACATAACAAAATTAAGCTACGTTCTAACTGAAAAAATAATAATACCCGCGTATTTTGATACTCGTATCAGTTAATAAAGTTTGTATAACGTAAATTTGATTTTAATGAGTTACATAAGACCCTTGGCAACCAACTTTTTATTTTGTACTCACTGAAAATTATGTCGCTGCTCCAATTTATTATAACCTTACCTTCAAAGTTGCTGTCTTTTTGGACCAATTAATCTTCCAAGAAACACTTCGATGTTTTCTTTTCCTGAACACGACCTCAATTTTTTTATTGGTATAACCTTTGGGTAAATAAAATTATTCAGTAAAAATGTTGAGAGCTTCTAGTCGAATTAATCATCGACCTACTAGTCATTTATTTGGATGCTGGCGTTTAATTAAATTAAATTAAATTAAATTCATTTATTTCAGATAAACATTATCCATAATTTTCATAAACGTCAATCATTATCAAATTAAAATAAATGAATAATGAATAATTTTTGAACTGCCTAGGCATCCAACTAACTGGCTGATTTAACCAGATGGCTGCGATACAGACATTAATGTTACACATAGTTTTTATTTATTCATAGTCATGGAGTAGCAAACTGCACAGCAGTGACTCAATTTGCATCAGGTATCCCGTTCATAACGGAGTGATGGAATTTGGTCAACAGGTCGTCAATTATGCAACAAGTCTGCCGGCACTAACGGTCTTCAGATTCTGGCTTGGACGTTAGGTGACAAAGTTTGAAATTGGAACGCTTGAAGATAATATTCTTTAAACATTGAACAGAATCACCGTATTGCTGTTACTGCTATTAATTATTTTTATTTATATAATAAATGTGTTCATATTTTTTCCTAATTTATATTTATACTAGTGAAAGGTCAAAATCTGTAGCACAGCCATTTTTAATGACAATGCACCGACACATCGACCGCTGGTTGCGGACAAATTGAAGCTAGACATCGTTTTTTTTTTAATCCTTGAAATAACAATGGACGGTTGACGACGTTGATCTGCCATTTGTGTACAGTAACATGTAACATCCCCTACATGCCAGCGAACTGGGCAATGTATTAAAGTTGAATTCAGAAGATTAAGTATCTGAAAGAACCACTGTTATGAAAATGTTACAACCTCAATTAAAAAAGCGGCACATCTAAACTTATAGTTTTTTCAGAAAAAATTATCATCTGTCTCAAAAAAGAACCGTTTTGAGCATATCCTTAACAGCCGTCTATCCATCCACACAACGTCACGTCCGCTCCGAACAGTTGTTTCCAATGTTCGTCGTAAACTTGTAGAGTCGTGAGAGGTGTTGGCGAAGCTTTTATTTCCTAACATTCTAACTTGTAAATGATTCTATGAAGCAGCAGATCATAGGCACGGTGAATTTCCTCACTTCTGTTGTGGTCACATTTGCGTTAACATTATTTTCCATGCAAATTAGCTGCGCACTCAAACGTGTGGATTGGGTAGGTACGCGTAAAACCGAAAACTTTAATTAAAACTACTTTAAAAATATGCCATGCAAACCGCGAAATAAGGCCACAACCCTCTAGGGTGGCATATTGTAAACTAGGTCAATAGATTAAACACCAAAATGAGGCAATTAAAGTAATTGACACACTCATTTGTTATTAAAGTGCTTATTGACACCTACTAGCAGAAAACAAAAGACAAGCAAACAATTTTATCTATGTATTGGTTCAATAGTCATGAATTGTTTTCAGAATAAGATAAAATTGGGGGTGCTTGGGTGTTATTTTTTTTATCTTCCGTTTTAAATTTCGGTTGACTGGTAGAGAATGCCCTAAGGCATTAAGTCCGCCAATTGTTCAATTTACAGTGCAATAAAGTTTAAATAAAATACATTTTGGAAAAAAACATCAAACGAAACAGTTTTTATTTCACACATAATTTATTTTTTGTATCATTAATTTATGTAGGTACTATAACGATTGAATTGTTACAAAATTTAATTTCTTTTCTATCTGTGCATTGTATCACATATTCTCCAGTGTCCCCAATAAATTCTTCCAAGACGATATCTCTCTCTACAAACCAATTGCAAGCGCTGAGCCGAAACAAATGGCGTGATTAGCATTCTCGCCCTACCCTTAAACGGGCGTTAAATAAAGAGGGAGGGATAGTTGGCCGGCTGACGATGTCTCTCTTAAACCGAGAACATTTAATTATTCCTTTCAGAGTGCTCTTTTTGAGGGGATTTATATCTGTTCCGCAATTTCTCGATGTCTTTGGTAGCTGGCGTTTTTTTTACTGTCATTAAATAATGTGCGTCGTATTAAAATTTCAAGAGAATGGCAGAAAAGTGTAAAAAATAAAAAAAAACTCCACCTACAAGAGTCTAGCTCTTTAATTTGATGATGATGATGAATGTGGATAGAAAAATGAAAGGTTGATGCTATTTTTATCTTTTTCACTTTTTTATCAATTTTTGTCATTTTACTGAGAAATTTTTGTAACTATTATTATTGTTTTATAGAGTAGAAACACACATGATGTAGTACTTTTTAATTTCATTTAGGTTTCAAATAACATCTTCACTCCATTGCATTCATTTTCAGACACTCTCAGCACAAAATATTCATAGTACCTACCTAGTATTCCCAGTCTCCTTACATGACAGCCATATAACATCATTAACTTCTGCATTCCTCATTCAAATTTGAACGTTCTTCTTCTTTCTCACTCTCTCTCGACATTCGTCCCTTACTTTTCACGTTTCATTCCATCTATAACAGCTTATTGTTTTGATTTGTGTGTTAAATAAGCTAACGTGAGCATGAAAAGTTTTGTCAACAATACTTGAAAATAATAACAAATGCGTGATATTTAAGTGACTCACTGAATGAAGTAAAATAAGATGTAGGTATATTTGCTATGGTATCGAAAACATGTTTCCACGCAACATACTTTTATTAATGCCTTTATTCAGTTTAATGAAAATAATAAGACGTGCATGTCACGCTGAGCTATAAAAAACATGACTAATAAAAATATTCTAACGCTCATAAACTACACAAAATATACCTCACAAGATATTTTCGAAAGCCTAAAGCGGAAATCGTTGCCCGGTATCTGTATCTCGGTGAAAGGACTTTGAAAAATTCATATCCCCTTTTGTTTAATAAGTAAATGACTTCAAAGAGTCATCAGTGTTCGGAAAATCCTTTGATATATTAGATCGTTAGACGGACCATCTCTTTCTACCCGATTCAGGTTGTTAATCGTGCTATTTGTCACCATCTCGCATCTTGCCATTCGAATTTCTCGAACGATTTCGGAAGAAATAGCGCTGAAAGAGATGTTTCTTTAGATGTCGAATGAATCTGAGTGTGCATTGGAATAGAAGATTGAACTAGTGCCTTTGAAAGATCATTTATGTGTATCTATTACAATTTATTGAAAAAATAAGCTTAATTTTGACACAAGCGGAATAAGAACCTGCGACCAATGTCATAATCAGGCATTGGTATAAAGGTATAACCAATTCAAATTGTATATCGCTGGTGTGAAAATTGACTAGTTTTAATAAAAGTAGGTAAATGATTTACTTACCTATTTTGACTGATTACTGAGTATTTTATTTTTTATCCGAAACTCCGTTTTAGCTCCAGCAAAAATGGTGTGTATGAAATTCACAGAAAAGATAATTAACATCACTATAGTCGAAATAAAAAACTAAATTCTATGAAAGCATTACGTGGCTTCATAGTTGTAAAGAAAAATGCTTCTTTCACATTTTTATTAAAGCGTTTCTCGAGATGGTAATAGATATTTAGTTTTTTATTCATTTGATAATTTGAATAAAATATGTTCTAAAAGAAGATAACAATGTTTTCAAGTAACTGAAAGACGTTAGGGACCTACTTAGATTAAAATAAATTGTAGTGTGCCCTTCGGCACAGACCTCCCACAAACTAAAACCTTCAAATACCTGGGCTCGGTCATTTCTGAAAACGGAACAATCGAAGCTGACATTATACATAGAACGACAACTGGATGGAACAAGTGGCGTACGCTGACCAGTGTTCTCTGTGATAATAAAATGCCTATTAAGACCAAAGGTAAAATCTATAAAACAGCAGTAAGACTAGCGTTACTATATAGCTGTGAAGTCTGGCCAACTACTAAGAGCCAAGAACAGAGACTGCATACAACGGAGATGCGTATGTTGCGTTGGTCGGGCGGGGTTACGCTTAAAGATAAGGTGCGCAATGAATACGTTCGAGGGAGTTTCAAAGTGACCCCCATAACCCATAAAGTCAGACTAAGATGGTACGGTCACGTTATGAGAAGGCCCGAAAACCACGTGGTTAAGAAGTGCCTTTCCATTGATACCAAGAAAAGGAGAAGGGGAAGACCCCATACCACCTGGATGACAAATGTCCAAAGGGACATGAGAGTATTAGGACTCCAAGAGCAAGACGCTCTAGATAGAAACAAATGGCGTCACATGATTGGGAAGGCCGACCCCGCGTAACGGGATAAGGCGAGGCAGAAGAAGAAGTAGTGTGCCCTTCGTGTGTTAAAGCATTTTTATAATGGCATTACGATAGTACTGATTCAATTACTTAGAAAATTTGAAAGTTTAAAATAATTACAAAAATAAGAATGAAATAAGAATGTTCAAGAAAAAAACCCTTTCACAATTTCAAAGAACCTTGACACAAATTATGAATTTTCTCGTCCTACCATAAATTGTTAGCCACTTAGTGATATACTCGCTGAATTTATGTATCGTTCGCAATCATACCGAACTTCCACCACCTAATATGCTAAGTACCAAAATTTATGGCCACTACAGCCTTCGTGCCGTTGTCTCGTTCATAACCGTGCTTGCTAACGATCAATCGAAGTGTAATGATACGTGTTCGCTGCTACTAATCGGTTTGACCATGACACTATTTAACAATAGGCTAAGTTCCACTAAGAACAAATCACATTGTTAGTAGTTTCAGTGATCAATTATGGTTTGGAGATATCATAAAACGAATTATTTTTAGAAATTTAAATCAGGATTAAATATTTTAAATATTTTATTTTGGTCCGAAACGCACAACGCACATGACCGCAAAATATCAGAGGATGTGACGTCATGACTTGTGCGATGGCGTGCTTTTTTTGCTGTCATTGACAACTCTTCATAGGATTTTTCTGTCAAAAATACTTTTGAACCTCCGCCGTGACGTCATTTAGTACGCCATGACAGTTTCGAGCGTTTTTGAGACCCATTCAAATAGTTTTTTTTAAATCGTAATTAAATCATGTTAATGCTGAATATTTTTTAAAAAAATATTAAGGTATTTGATCAATATAATCTAAGGTAATAAGGTATTATCTAGTTTTTGAAATTAAGTCAACAAGCCTATTGTGGGATCCTTGTTATTTATGTTTCATGGGTTAATTTAACTGACCGTTAATAGGAGCTGTTAAATGCTAAAACATAAATCGGGAACTAAGTCAGATTGAATAGACAAATGCAAACTGTATTATTTTAATTTTTGCTAAAGTAAAGTTAGCCTAGCCTTATCTTAACTATTTATTAATAGCTTAACCTACTTCAGTTAAGCTATTAATAAATTGTGTGAATTTTGTAAGAATAAAAAAAAGCTCCACCACGCGGGCTCAGTGTAGATTGGTGAAGAAGTGATAGGAAGGCAAGTGACTTGTTGTTAAATGTTATAAAGCCACCCATAAGGCCTCTGGCTTAATTTAATCCACACAGGCTAGGATTCTCTGGCTAGGCTTCTCTGGCTAGGCTTCGTTGAGCCTAGTTTACCAGTCGTTACTATAATCAAACGATATTAACCGGGATGTTCATTATATCCGTCTTTCTTATGGCCGAAATTGTCACGAAATTCAAAAGATTCTTATTTAATACTAAACCAAATATAACAAATCTACACGACAGTACATAACATGTAAATATAAACACTATTTGCTATGAAATTAGAGACAGTTTCTTTAGTCATTTATTCTGCTTTTTTTCTATTTTTGGTATTGCAAGGTGGCAACGTATTATACCTGCTGGTTGGTTTTCGCAAATCGATTATGTTCATTCAATGGTTCAATTCAAAAACGTTTTTTCAAACAACAATCATTACCAAAGATCGCTAATTCTGGTTCTATCTTTAATTAGTATCACTGACCACAGATCGATGCTTCAAATCGCATTTGCTAACAGGTTGCGTTGTCGGCAGGTCTCAGACCGCCTTCGAGTGTCACAGCAGACTCAGTGGACACGGTGAAGCTGTCGGCCGTGTCAGGTGGTGAGGCGTCCCTGCCTTGTGACACACGCTCGCCGCAACCCACAGACGTGCTTCTGCTCGTTGTGTGGTACAAGGATGACGTGCCTATTTACAGGTATGTCTTAACCATATAAGAAACCGAACACAGAACAACATAGCAGTTAAATAGAATGCCTAGGCATGTTGTATTCGTACTATTATTTAATACGCTACACGTAGTCTACCATTACTAATGGAAGGTGCCGTTCGTATTATTCTTTCAGTAATGGTAGATATCATTATTTTTGAATCTGATAGAACAGGCAATTGATTCACCTTGAAGCAGTTTGTTCTTAATATATAAAGTTCTAAAGTAATTCAATTTTAATTAACAAGTCTATTTTGTTAAACACCCAAGGCTTTTTTAACGTGGAAAACAATACGATCCTAACGTTTTCATCTAGAATATCTTCTTATCGCTACGGGAAAATATCTCCTTTAATAACTTATAAGAGAATAAAAATAATTTCAACCCTCATTATCCTGCTACGAGTATAAAAGCTAAAAGGTGTTTAAGATAATGGACTTTACGTTTCACGACAAAAGGTTCATATTTCATATAATGAGTTAAGGGAGAGGTATTTCGGGGCCACTTTGCTATGTAGAACAATCATATTTGTAGAGATCTTTAATAAAACCTCAACACTAGCTTTGTTTTCGAAACTTTTCCACGAAAATTTAAATTGCTTTCAGCGCTAAGGTAATTTGATGCGATTTTTTTCAACTTTTACCTTGTACATACTTAGGTGCCTTGTAGTAAGATTGAGTCGTGTGTCGAGGGCTTAACGAATACCACGAAATACATAGTTTTTTTTTTAATTTGATATCGACTATTTGTAAAAATCATGGTGATTGACAGTAGGATTGGTTATGTTAGTATAACAAGACATAGTAAATTTGCTACTGACGAAGACTATAGGATAAAATTTTCCTTTTCATTTACAATAAATTTAATCAAAAAATTATATACATTTTAGTATAACTTCCTAAGGTACGAAAATGAAACCAAAGGCTTTCGCCTTTTAAAGGTACATGCATGCGAGCAAGGTGTATGGCTGAAATCACAATCTGACACCGTGCATATTTTATAGATCGCTCAAGGGTTCATCTGTTATGCATGCGCATGCCGTGTCTGCCAAATTAGTTGGCTCAAATGTTTGGATCAACAAAATATTTGATCAGATGAAACCGCGTTCTATTTTGTACAAACATTTTGGCCCAAACTTTGTGGTTTTTAGCGAATATTAGTATAATTGTGTCATGTGATTTGATATTTTGTAATATTTTTGTATTGTGTAATTTGATATCAGATGAGAGATGATTAAAAAGTAAAACTTTAAAAATGTCGTTTTGAGCGTTAGATAATATTTGCTTGGTATTTGCTCTCTCACCAATACTAATATTTTGTGGGACCTTTTTACATAATGTATTTTTTTTGCAATATTTAAAGGATTATGGTATAAAAAAGAAAATCATTTCTTTTTATGAACTCTTCATAACTAATTTGAATTTTATCTCGACGACAACAGAAGAAACAGAATCTGTAAAGTAATACCACAGATAATATATACTGAAATATCATTTCCTGACTTCATACCAGTTTGAAAATGGAAGTTACAATACCAAAAACCGTATTGTATCGTTGAACGAATGTTGAATCACTCGTGAAAATGCCGAAAAGGTTGCCCCAGTCTGATAAAAGCAATAAATCTAAGATCCCGATATCTCCTGAGCCCAGAGAGTTTATACAAAATTAACATTTTGCAATAACAAATCAATTTGCAAACAAAATTTATCGGTTATTCCAAAGTTATTTACAGGACAAACTTCAGTTAAAATGGCTGCCACTCCAAAATTAATATAACAAAAACAATTTCAAATGCTCGCTGCTTTTGAAAAGTGATTACTAAAAATAATTTAATCAAAGTGTTGTCTTTTGCAAACACTTTTCATGGGTTTGTGCATGAATATTGTTTTTGCTAGAGTTCTTTTTTTCCTGGAATACCGTATTTAATTTTGGAACACGTAATTTTTTATCGGTGTTTTTTTTTTTTGTAAAGAGATTACTTCACTTTAAATAAACATAGTCTTATTAACAATCCTTTTCCTCACCTGGTATGGTAAGTGTACACGAGCCCCTTCCTACGCGTGTGTAGATCAGCTATTTTATTTTGACAAAGGCCAGAGTAAGCACATGTAATCGATCAATGTACTCTCTCTCTCTCTCTTTTCCTAGTCTTTTCGTATCCTCTCCTAGTCCTTCTTTGCCCAAGTCGAGCGGTCTGTCCTGGGACGTCTTCCGTGTCACAGATGCATCTTTTATGTTTTTTTTATAGAGGCCATCCATGTCAGGCAGGGTCTTCCAAGCTTTTTTAGCGCCGAACGTGCCATCAATAAAATGCACTATTAAGCATTATATGTCACCGACTTACAACAATGCTAAAGTTCTCATGATAGTGTTCAAAACACTTCTGAATTCCGTAGTCTAAAGTACAGACAACATTGTTAAGCTGTCTGGTCTGGTGGTATGCGGTATTGTAATTGTTGGTGATCCAACAATTATAATTCTTAGACATTTCTGTGGAATAACATTCAACATAAACATCGTGAATACAAAAGCAGGCGAAACGTTTTATTTACTCGTAGCTTGCTTGATTATATAAAGTCACCAGCCATAAAACCGGTGACGTTTTCCGACACAGTGACCCTTGTTAGCCGATGAGCGCAAATTCATCGGAAAATTGGTTGAACGTACCGCACCGCATATTATGACTCCGCAGGAAGGAGACTCACGTGAAAAACTTTTTTGGATGACTCAGCGCTATTGGGTGTGTGGGTTTTATAATTCAATATTGGTGTGGAATGAAATCATCCATAAATAACGTGTACGTGTGTATTGTTGTTTATTTGAATACAAATATGTTTATTGTTACATGGATTATAGAGGAGCAGCTATTTCACTTGTTGTTTAAATGTTTTAAGGTTTTTGGATTGCAAGTAATACACGTTTTTCATTAAATAAACGGCGGTGATTTATTCTTGAGACTAGGTTAAAGAATTGTAGGGAAAAATTTACACTGAACTAAATATTTTTGCGTGAAGTTTTATTCAAACTCTTACAAGATGATTATGAATAAAATTTCTCGTTGTTAAAAAAAAAATATGTTGCATTTCAAGCCTTCTGTTTCGAAGTTGACAGAGGTGTCAGACTAATTTTAGAAAAAAAAGGATTGTAGAGTAAATAATATTATTGGTAAATAATATAAATATAAGGATTACCATCAAAAGAAATGCACCCATAATGGTCAGCCATAACTCATCAGCACTTGGTAGTGACGGCCATATTTCACGAAGCCGCATCAAAATCAAGAACTACTCGTAAAAACTACGGCCTTTGTTTAATTAAAATTAAATAAATATCTTGCCGAAATAGTAGTATTTGTGAGTGTATTTTTACCGACTTAAAAAAAATAGGCATTGAATTCGATTTGTATGTTTTTGATTTTATTTAAATTACATAATATTTTAGTTTGATAAACACAGTTTCGTAAGTGTTACACACTGTCTGTATGTTTGTCCACGGATTCCACAAATTTGAAAACTAATATTGAGATGGTTCTTTTTTAGTTCAATCAGGTATATTCTTACTTAAGGAATAGTATAAGTTTCATCAAAATCTGTTCAGTAGTTTGTGAGATATACATAAAAAACTAAAAATCAAGATAAAATGTAATTTAAAGTTAGACGACTTTTTTATTTTAAGTTAAACTATTAACTTAATTGATTTACAAGGCATAGCGGTGAATATTTTTTTCATTGCCGTGTTTTTTATTCATTTCGATGGCAAGTTTTGGCCATGGAGACCATGGTAATGAAAGAACAGCATTGCAAATCAAAGTGAAAAAAAAAACTAATATCTTATGCAGTAATGAGAACTTTACATATAATTTAAGCGTAACAAAAAAGACGTTCCATTGATTGTAAAGTTTAAATCTTGAATCTTAAAGACAAATGCGTTATTTACAGCTTTCTAGTGATTTTTTGGAGGTGGTTTAATTTTAACAATAGTAACGTAATTAAATACCTATTGATTACACTAATAACCCCTAATTTTCGACATAATTATACTAATTATGTCGAAAATTAGGGGTTTTCAGTGATCCAAACTTATTTTTAGCACATATTACTTTCAATAGAAACTTGACAGCTTCATTGTAACGATTCGACTCGACGCTAAACAAAAAAATATGTTTCAACCGATATCTTTTTGTTCTTGATTAAAAATCATTTCTATTTTGGTTAGTAGTTTGGAATACAAGAAAAAAATCCTGTATTTTAGATTTTAACCACCCTTTGAATGTGGCTTATTCCTTTTCACACCCTGTATAAGAAAGAAAAAGAGTAGATATTAGATAAAATGTCCCTGAACCCTTAAATTCTATATAGGGTGCAAACAATGCACATCTCTCTATTTCTACCTGAATTAGTTCTAACTAGTGCTTAGCGCGTTGCTATACAAAGCAAGCACTCAGTCATCTGTTAAGCTCCAATAAATAAATGCTTGAATACATCCACTTGTGTACATTTTTACTAGCGCGGAGAGAAACTCACGTTCTCATGACGGATTATGACGAATATCATGTACTTTGTATAGGTCTTTCAGCTCTGTCGAAATAGATTGATGACTTGCGCGTAGTATTGAACGGGTTAGAGCGGTTTTGAAGGGCTATGGACTGGAAAATAACTGCTGGGACTGGAAAAAAATAAAACAATATTTTTACTCTCCCTATATTTTATTAGTGAATTTTCATTTAGGGTGAAAATTCTTTGGTGAAAACAAAAACCTCCTAAGGCTGCGTTTCCACCAGAGATGTGCGAGGATGCGTAGCGAGAAATGTGTTTGTAAAGAACCAATAGAATCACTTCATTAACCTCGCCTCGGTCAGCACAGCTCTGGTGGAAATGGCTCAGCGGAACTAGATTTTTGCGCATACAAAACAAGCGAGGGATGTGTGCGAGGGATGTGTACGAGGGATATGTGCGAGGGATGTGTTGCGAGGAATGTGTGTTGAGAAGGTTTGCGCATACTGTACCATACATTGATGTGCATTTTTACAGCTCCGCTACACATCCTCGTAGGCACATTTTCATCGCACAACTTTGGTGGAAAAACCCACACATTTGGGTGAAATGCCATAAACTAATAAAAAGTAAACTGATAAGTATGCGAGTTTGTGTACAATCATTTCATTAATAGACTTGTTCAGTAGAACCTAATATATTTACATTTAAAATTTTTCTGAGTTAGAAATGTATAAAATGTGCGCTGTTTTTGTTTTATTTCAATTCCACCGGTGCGGGTTGGTTTTGCTTTTTCCTTATCTGAGGTAAGTCACACATAGTTTTCACTTCCATTAATCCAAATAATACCAAAAGAAAATATTAGGCAGTGTTTTCTTACTGAAAACAAACAATATTAAACCAAGCAATATTTTTTGACACTCTAATAAGCAAGTAAGATTCATGAATATTCAATGCCATTTCTTGTTTATTTTACCTTCTCTAGAAAACCAGTTTTTCTTGTTGTCGAATGCTTTAAAAGACTTTTTTTTCCCTTTTGAAAAGCAGCTTTAAAAATTACATGACAAGAGTGAATTTGAAAAATTTATTATTAAACTATCCGTCGCTCTACGAAAACTTGATAAACGCCTTGCGAGGCCACTTATGAAATATTTATGAGTTGTTTCAATACACTTTTCACTTTATTATCGTATATTACCTTTTTAGGGTTCATGTACTTTTCGTTTACATCCTTTGAATTTAATTTAGGAAATGGGGCAGCAACTAGGTATCATTATTTTAGGTAAAATTATAATTTTGTTTTTGTGTATTAGGTACTGGAATGATTGAAAAATGTGCTGAGTAATGTTGTTTCATAACGTTACCATGGTGATTGTTATCTGAATAATACAAAAAAAAATATTCAAGATATATTTAATGACTTTTTTGTATAGAACAATTTGAACATACTTGTAAATTTTATTATTATTTCTTACTTACACTTCTCTACTTGAAAGCATAACAAAAAAAAGATATAGCTAAATTGCAGAATGTTATAAACTACCAATATTGTCCCACAACTCCGTCCAAGCCTAATTGGATTTCCCTAGCCAACTCCGTTTTACTACATTATATCCAAAAATTTGTCCACAGTTTCGACGCCAGAGTCAAAACCAACTCCGCACACTGGGCCGACACTGTGCTATCTGGGCGTGCTAAGTGGCAGGATACGCAGCCATCGATGCTGAGGATCCACGATGTGGTCGCAGCGGACCGCGCCCTCTATAGATGTCGCGTCGACTTCAAGATATCGCCGACGAGGAACCATAAGATCATACTTGACGTCATTGGTATGTAAATCTGTGACGATTGTGGTATTTCTCAATATCTCGGTGACATGTCCCCGGCTTAAGGTTAAAGCTATCTACCTGTAAGGGAAACACTGGGAAACAGCACCGTATCAACTCGAGGTATTTAGTATTCTTTGCATGAAACCCGAAAATACTCAAATTGGGGCCCTGTTAAACGGGCTGTCATTCAACTCTTATAAGTTGTAGCAAATCCAATCCGAGGCGAGGCGTTCGCTATCCGATGCCGATCCCATGCCGAGGCATTGCTGTTCCCTTTACGTAACGTGCGTAGGGTGCGTATGGTGGACGCCTGGTTGGTGCTGTTCCTATTAAGGGTAGATAGATGTGCCTTCAACCTCATAGACTATTTTTAGTAGGTATTAAAACTAATAAGCTTTAGGCACGATTGTTTGCTGAAAAGAGGAATATTTTTTGTAGTCAATAAGCAATTACACAACATTGGTTGTTGATTGTACTATTGCTTATTGACTGAACAACCAAAAATAGAGAGCTCTTTGCTCTTATCGGATTTTGTTCGCAAAGTTATCTTGAATTTATCAACTTCTTTATAGTCCTTTATTTTATCAAAATCCTATCACATTATAAAGAAAATATGTTTTGAAGTAAATAAACCTTCCTTATTAATTAAAATATATCTTTTCGAATATTTATTCATTAATAACTGAGCTATCGGCTGTAATAGGATTATTGGCAAACTTGAATACTCGGTAACTGGCTATCAAAGAGCTGACCAATGGGAAGTTCCCAACAAGCTTAGCCTTATTGGAAGGCAATATTATTTGGCTTATAGCTTTTAAGCCTGCCCATTGAAAGGTTATTCTATAGAAGCTCAACTGGATTATTAGAACTATTTATCCAGAACTTGGAATTCTTGGACGTAATTGACCTATTCCATATTTTGTGATTATAATATATCTATTTTTATTACTTGCTTTTATATGAATAAAATCTATATAAATAAAAATGAATTGATGTTCGTTAGTCTGATTAAAACTCCAGAACGGCTGGGCCGATTGAGCTGATTTTGGTTTTAAAATGTTTGTCGTAGGCCAGGGTAGGTCTAAACGGTGAGCAAATAAGGAAAAATTGCGAGAAAGATAGAGTAAAACGACAATTCCATTTTTCCTTATAAAAGTTGACCACTTACTTTCTGTCAAACATTTGACGGTATTTGTAGTCTCGGTTCCACTCGAATTAAAGAACGAATTAAAACAAGACTTTTGAATCGACAACATAATATCAACTTTGCTCATATAAACATCATGTATTTAAATTTTGAATGAATGGGTTATGTTTGACGTTGTTTGATATGTTTGACGGGTGCCAATCTTACCAAATTAATGACAGGCAGGTATACGTTCTGCAAATACTGCCAACATTGTAATAAGACTCCAGTAGGCCTAACATGCACGACACACTATTTCTTTCGATCGACATGACAAAATTACTCGATCTATGCTATTTTATCATATTCCTTAACATGCCAACCACATTGGACAAATTTATCCACAACGATAACGAGATATGTCAATTTCTAACCATTCACTCAATTTTATGTCAGATTTGGCTCAAAATGATCAACTTGACACAATGACAGATTGACTCGATATTGCCCACATATTAGTAAGAGTATATCAAATATTGCCCACAGATAATGAATTCAAATTAATAAATATGTTAGGGATAAAAAATGTTCCACGGGGACTTTCTTTTTAATTTTTTTACACTTTATTGTTTTTTGAGAGCCGAGGATAAAATATGGCACGACTCAGTCATATATTTTTGCTCTAAATATGTTTTTTTTTTATTTGTCGTCGTCGCTAATGGTAATGATATATATAGATATATTCAATGATAATTTTGTCATATTTCGAATTTTGACAGTACGACATGACTTTCATGGCAGCCATGTTAGCAACTGCGGGTATGTCGATTTTTGACAAACAAACGCGCTAAAATGCCTCAATAATTTTTTATCACGGCGTGCATCCTAGGCCTGCTGGACAGTTATTATTTTTGTTCTGCCGTTCCATCCACTTATTACAAAAGGGACAATGCATTTTAAGGAGTTCAACTATAAGTTCTGTTTTTACATTTGAACAATCTTTTCTTCAAAAGTTAGGTGACAGTGACACTGACAGTATTGCCAGATTACTAAACTACTATTAGGCCGCCCCAACACGAAGTGATACGAAGTTCACCGGGTCATCTTTATTAAATAGATATTTTAGAGATAGACATTTGGATCATGGAAATCGGACGGAGGAGGCGAACCTGGTGTGCTGTTAGGAACCAGCTCAGGTTCGATCATTTAAAAAACTTACTTCTTAAAGGACACGGTCGTATCGTGCCCCAGAGTCGTTTTATGTTTGATTAAAGAAAAGCATTAAGAGCCTTGACTATATCATTTTTCAAAAAATATATTGAATTTTTAATACAATATTGTTAATTTACTTTGCTTTTATCTAGCGGCATATAAATCTACAAAAAAATAGGCCAACGATTGAATACAATTTCCTGTCCCCAACAATTGTTGTGTTTGGCAGAAAATAGCGGTTTCGAGCACTTATTAGCAAACTGACGACCGCTTAACGAAATGGCATATTGTGTCATACTGTGTCATAGAACTGGCAGTTAGTTAAAAAAGTAAGCGCTCGCAATTGCTATTTTAAGAAGGAAAATGACGTTTGCCTCCCATAGGTACTAACCTTTAAACCTACTAACCTCTTCCTAAAACTTGAAAAAAAAAACTGTGACAAGGAACTTCTTTTCGTTGGCTATTGTTTGCGTCATCGTAATTTTCACGCGTTACGCACACTAGCGGGGCAGTTTTCTATGTTTTAGTTTTGGTGGCCTAGATGGCGGTTTTTCGACACAGATGGCGCTATGATCTAGAAAGACCTGTTCTAAATAGTGTGCAAGAGATTGACCCCACACATTTTATTTTGTTTCATGTGAAAACCCCGCTATTTACGGCTTATATTATTTTAAAAGGCGAAGAAACGAACACATAAAATTAGTTTTGGTCGTGACGCATGGATTTTTACTTTTAGGCAAGCAATGTATGGCGGGTTGACCGTGTCCTTTGGAAGTGACGAATTTTCGTTTTTATATCAATTTGTGCGTTACTTAAATTTTCTGTAGTTTTGTAATATTAATTCGTTTTGTTCGGCCTAAGTTTTAACTACATTTTACATAAATCTAAGTAAGTGGTACGAAGTTCACCGGGTCATCTAGTATATATATATTTTCTGTATCTCCTCCTGACTCCTTATCACTTTTTTTACACTACACTGTTATCAGATTTTCTGTGCAAAGTTATCTCTATTTCTTTATTGAGTGTTGTACTGGATGAATTAAAATTATCTACATACCATCTACGACAGTGTTAATTTAAAATCATCAATATTGATTCAGCTGCTTTACGTTTAAATCTGAATATGCTACATTAATAGGTAAACCGCTTCAATGGGACTTCGCCTGCGGGGCCCAGGGGCGCAGGGGGAGGCGAGAGCGTGTGACGCACGAGAGCGGCGCGGACGAGTGTATCCGCGCCGCTTGCACCTGTCACGCAACCCGCTCTCGTCTCCCCCGCGCCCCTGTGCCCCGCAGGCGAGGTCTCCATTTCGCGGTCTACCTATAGACACTATTGTATTTTCATATAAGTAGAAAAGAATAGGTAGTAATAGTTGAAATGGTACACACAAGAATATGCGTTCGTAAAATTTACATGAAAACTGACTGAATTCAGATGCAAGACATTTCATCATCATTATCTAAAATGTAAGACCTTGTTCTACCGTGGATCCTTATAAACGGAGCATGCAAAAATTTTGCTTCCCTATTTCAACCGAGAATGTCTTGTTCTGGTACGTCTTTTAAAAATTCAAAACCCTATTCCTGGCTAGTAAGCTGTCTGTAAAATGGTTATTTTGGACGTTTTGACTCGAGAACGTTTGTAAGCTAGCATTTACAGTGTTTCGAATATTCAGGTATAACTTCACTGGAAGTCTGAAGCAACATGTTTGACATTTCGCGTAGACAATTTCAATATTCTGATTTTCTGCTCCATCGAATATCCTTCTAACTGACATAGCTGAATCTTTAATAAATCTTTAAGAACAAATTGGAATTTTTTAAGCTTGATTCAAACATTCTTCTCAAAAACGAAAATATCAATTTTGTCTCAATACTTTTCGAGTGCCACCTGGTGGTTTTACAGGGAACTATGTTGAGACTTCTGCGTCTGTCGTTGGGTATCCCCAGACGCAAAAAGAGAGGTGTTATTAGTTTAACGTATCTGTCTGTGTAGTATCTGTCTATGGTATCTTAGCTCCCAAGTGGTTGAATCGATTTTGTTTTAGGTTTTTTTTCTCTTAAATAATTTTATACCGAGTGTTCTAAGATATGTTTCGTGAAAATCTACTCAGCCGTTTTTTGTTTTCTTCAAAATATTTTGGGGAGCTTTGTGCGAAGTCTAGCTCTAAATAATGAAGTTAATATATTTCTACGCATCAAGAACGCTATTGAAAAATTCTTTCATATACTCGTACATACGAGTATAACAGTAGAGACACTAACCCTAGTAGAAATTTTGAAAGATTATTGACCACGAAATCGGGACTAAACAGTTGGTGTTTTTCAAGTTTGGTGTTTTATTTTATTACTCTGGTCTTGTTGATTCTTTTTTACCGTCAATATAATATATTGCGAATGCTGTACTGTATAGGAGGCAATATCCGGCAGCCGTATTTCTATTGTAAATTAATTCTAATATCAGCAATTTTGTTGAACCAAATTCATAATCAATTTAACGGTTGAAGCAGATCTGGTTAGATCGGGTGGTTACCCGTAAAGGAATCCGCACCGTGTTGTCATCAACCAGTTGTCAACCTTACGAACTTTGACGCACATCGAACGACTAGATCACTGGTCGAGAGTGGGTCTCAAGTTGATCTTGATCCGAGTTGGTTACGCTACGAATTTGATAGATGTGCTTTGAAGCATAAAGTTTAATAAAAATATTACTGGACACCGTTAATACGATGCCGTTCCCTCAGATAACACTGTTAAAGTGGCTCATAAAATATGTACAGTTAAGCGGATTTTGCGGATTTGAAATAACGCTTTACTATTATTTTGATTACCAATTACGGTCGCTCTGTATTTGATTATATTTTACTATTGTAATTGGCTCTGGATAAGTGGTTTGGGGTGCTTATGTTATAAATATTTTGTGTAGAGTTTAAGCTCAATACACTTATGATACATATTAATTACTGTACCATTAGTTATGGTTACAGTTATACAGTTTTAGATGCGTTTAATGTGCCATGAAGTTATGCCATTTGATATTCAACGCAGAACACTAGAATGTTGAAAAAATCTGTACCTACGCTGCAAATTGCTGTAAGGGGAATTTCCTTCGTTAAATTACTAGAAAATTGCCTTCTAGGATCAGATTTGCGTGCAACCTACTTACACAAACGTTGTTATGCCATGAGCGATTGAAAATATTCGCGTTACAATTTCACTGCAATGGAAGTGACGACTACGGCGCTTCGTAAAAATCATCTTTTTGACGATTGGCTTATTAAACACAGAACAGGCTACGTCCTAATACTTAAGTATCTTATTTGTAAAATCATTAGCCTAAATAATCAAAAATTCTACCCAAAGTCACTATTCCACGCGGACGAAGTCACGGGCACAACTAGTATAAGTATAAAACTGGATATCCATCAGGGTAAATGCTAAGAGTTTGATTAAAGGTTGTGTATTCATTTTCCAAAGTAACAGATATGAACTGAAAATTCATTTAGTAAATAATAAATTATTTATGTACAGTCAACGTCAGATATTTTGTAGCAGGGAAGGTGAAAGCAGATCCTAGTCAATAGGTAATTAGAATCTGCTCAGATATTAATAAAGTAATTAATGTTCAGATAATAATGGTAACTTGTAATGTTTGCAACTTATTGACATTTTGACTATTCAGAAGTATTTGATAACCTTGTCTGCTACAAAATATCTGACGGTGACTGTACATATATTTTATTGTTACTAAAAATTACGCTTACTATTATGTTATTTACTCAAAAACTATCAAAAATCGCGGAAATTACACAGAAGTGTTTCGGGTAGCCCCCAGGGACTTTGGCTTGGCATATTTTGTTTGGGACATCCTGTTTTTTATGCAACCCACTGTACACAATAATTATAAGTATCTTAGTACCTACCAATTAAAGCTTTTTTGTGCCGAATGAGTGTCCACACGAACTTCTCTCCAATTTAATGGACAGTCGCCAGCTGATCAGGTTACCCACTTTTTTTGCAAACTAGCTCTTATTCCAACTGTATAAGATACCGCAGTGTTTACCTTGTCGTGATGTCGTCCATACGTAATACGAGTTTATAAACTAAATTTTGCGCCCGCCATCTCATCTTTACTATATCCCCTGGGATTGCACTTTCTAGAAACTTAATTATGGTTAAATGTATGAGTTCAAATGTGCAACACGACTCAATTTGTCTTTCTACAAACTTTATCAAGAATAGTAAATTTCGTGGACGATTAGCCGCGTAGCTTAATTTAGTAATGAACAACCACTGATCTTAGGAGGGGTTGATGCAGTAGATTTACATCGATTTACTTTATAAATCAATGTAATTATTTATAGTCAAATATCTGACTACTACTCAATTGATTCAATGATGTAACGATGATAAAGGTATTTTTTGTTCAAATCATGCAGAGTCGTAACTATTTAACCAATGGTAGAGACTTTTAACCATTAGTTGAGTTGAATATCAATGACGCAACCGGTCCATATGCAAATAAAAAAAAAACTGATTGAGGTATGAACGGAAGCAAGCGTTTGTTTAATTACTAGCATAACCAAGCCCGATTAATCTCGGATTCAAAGACATATACAAAAATACACAGACGGATACGTGAAACTCATAACACCCCTTTCTTTTTGCGTCGTGGGTTAAAATCAATGATATTACTCTACCATTACCTGTTGTGGCAAAACTACCAGACTGGATTAACCTGCCCACCGAGTTGAAACACGGCGAATATAGCTCAAGTTATTAATTAACCGAAATATTTCAATTTATATTCAAAACACACCCGTCTCGTTTTCCGCAGGTAATATTAACGGGGATTTTTGATGCGATTTGCTAAAGGTACAAGAACCAGCCTAATTAAAAATATGTTTGACTGATTTGAGAAGAATGGTTTGATTTAAGTACCGATCTTAATTTCAGTATGAAAAAAAACTTATTTAAATTTAAGATTCTCATCAACAAGCTACGCGTGGGTAAAAAAGATTATAGAACCAACGAACTCAATCTAAACCAACCCGTTTAATCTTATTAAGAACCTTAAAGCCATTCTTTCATATTCACAAGAAAACAAAACTAACCCCTTCAAAGTTACTGCATTCCGTACCACAAACTTCTAATAAAAATAATCTAAGAAGTAATACAATTGATTCGAAACCTTACCGCTAACAGCTTAAGAGCGTTCACTCAGGTAGTTCACTAGATTGAACGTTGGAATGAAGATTGTGATAAATTTAGGGCACGCACGGTGGGGATTCACCATAATTGAGTTACCCTACATTAAACTTTTGCCTCTGGACTGTATATTGCTAAAATAAAAGGCTTTCCCTGGCACAAAATTACTTTGGGCCCGGACACCGAAGCAATCTTATCGTCGATATTGTGATTTTTTGAGATGAGCCGTTTTATATTCGACAGTGACGTTATTGAATCAGAGACAATGGATATTGGTTTTTGTTTTGTTCAATAGAAGAATGGAAATCTACGATATAATGGCGATGAGATAGAGATGAAACAATTACAACTCGGAGAATTGGTTTATTGGACAAAATTAGGATGGGATGTATTTTTTCGAGTCAAGAGAGTGTTTTTTCAGGTCAACTAACATAAGCAACCTTTTTGATATCACAAAAGAGTAATTGATTGATTAGGTTCCATGCATTATTTTACAAAAATATGCGACAGATTTTAAAAAAACTAATAATTTAAGAATAACTACAAAAATTTTATCACTGTTAGTCAAAACACTTTAAAATGATAATAATATACTACATTTCATGAAAACTTATAATACTAATTTCGAGCTTTCATCTTATTAATTCAATGCCAAACCAACCTAACCTTTAACATGATATTATACCTCGGGCGAACGACATTTATTATCACTCATTACCTACCACTTGTTGAAAACTAGCCAAACTTGTCGGAATGAAACATTTCCAAAATCTAATAAACAAAACCAATCATATTAACTAAAACCATTTCACTTAATATAAACAATCACAATTCCAAACCCTGGGAAGCTCTAAATAGGCCATAAAGTCGTACCACCAGCTATTACATAATTTGGCGAGGTAATAAAACAAAAGAATTATTACGCTAATAAAGCTGAACTGGCCAACAGCCAAAACCCAGTGTATGGGTTAGCTCGCTGAGCAAAATGGTTGCTTTATAGCTATCTGACCGCGGGGGTTAGATACGTGGTGTTTTGTAACGTTAATCTGCGTACAGTATATCAAGCTAAACAGTGCGATATCTTATGCAGTTGTGATAGAGCTGAATTTGCAATGAGAATGTTTATTATGACGAGAATACTGCAACTAAAAAGTAAAATTAGGAATCGGGAAGACCGAAAACCTTCCTTGAAGGAGCTTCAGTATACCTACAACAAACGCAAAGTACCTATTACTACGCTCACTACCGGGTGGCCCAAATTATCAATCGTGTCACAGCCTCTACTGGGCTTTTACTCAAATAAAATACATTCCTTTACACAAAAGCAAAAATAGAAAACATTTAATTTATGTTAAACCCATAGACTTGTGATGAGGAATGCAAAATATTGAATCTTTGGTTTTGTTACGCGTGCTAGGATCTTTAAAACTCAAAAAGCCTTTTTTATATAATTTAATTAGGATCGTGTTAATGATTTATTTAGCTAGGTTACCTATTTTAAGGCAAATCATGTTTCTAGCGAAATAATTTTGTATAATAATTAATTATCTAGACTGGAAAAGCAGGTACGTTTTATGTACTGTGTAGGTATCTATGTGCTTGTGTACATAATTCTATTGATGTTTTCCTTGAACTCTTATTATTTCACTCAATTATGGTTGACCGATCACAACATTTTTATTGCAGTTAGAACCAAAATTGCCTGGCACTAAATTTGTTTTTAACTTCATAGAGAGATTGAATCTTAGCAATGCCTACTTTTACACTTACATAAGCAATATTTTGAAAAAAGTAATATTAATAGGCATTGCTTAGTCTCAGTCCGTTAAATTCTATATCAGGTTATACAGTGTGACCTGTAATAGAAGCAAAAAATTTAAATGTAGGCCCTTAAAGTGACAAGTAATCCATATCAAGTGGTTAAAATTTAAAAAATTGAAAAATAATTTTATCGTTATATTCTAACAAAATAAATCGAACCAGCAATGTATTGCAAACAAATGACTCCAGTCGCAGAACTTAGCATTGTCATTTGCTACAACGAGTTAGCGATTTTGATAAACATTGACTAGAGATAATAACTTTGGATTACTATGTCTGTTAGTTAAAGCATTTTGGAGCACTATGACCAAGTCAAGGTAACTACGAATACTCTGTAGAATCATTGATTAAATTTTTTGCTCCCATTACAGACCACACGCTGTATAAAGATAAGACTGTTAAGAATACATGTGCTCTCAAAGTCTTACATACCACAGAACCCGTTTCCTTCCAAGAATTATGTCGTGCTCAAAATGTTCCATAATCCAACCCCTTGTCCAACATTCCGAGAATTAATACCGGGTGTATTGTTGCAGAATTGCCTGAGAAGCCAAAGATTTTCGACGAACTAGACAAAGAGGTCATCGGAGTAGCCGGCCCTTACGTAGAAGACACGAGCTTAAAACTTACCTGTGTTGTAAGTGGAGGTAAAACTAGTAACATAGTTGTATATCATTATTTAATTTAAGATTAGAGGTACAGGGTGTCACAGAAATAGTGAATCAAACTGCTATAGGAGGCAGCTTGACTAATGTCATATCCATAAAAAAATAACTGGGACACCCTGTGTACAGCTTCTCTTATTGTGTGAAACATGCAAATGGTTGGGAAAATTGTGAAAAGTCAAGAAAAAGCGAAAAAAATGCTTCTGAGTTATGCGACAAGAACCATAATCAAAGAGTGTGGTTCATCTCATTCTCATAAAGTGTCTGATGATTTTGAATGCAAGCCAGTGAAAAAAGTAAATATGAAAAATACGTTGTGTATCCCTTGTACTTCCAAACACTGAAGGATTTGACACACTAGATGCGTTTTGCAGCCAGGTGAATAGAAACGCTGCCCAAAAACCGGTCAATTTCGCATGGAACTGACCGCAGAACGCATCCAGTAGTGTCTCAAATCCTTTATGTTTCTCACCGTTGCAAGTTAAAGACTATAACTAAGCTTCTCCAATAATCTTCTCATACGGTGTTTCAAAAAATATTTCGCACAATATTTAGTTCATTATCAAAGCTCAATAAATTTATTACCGCTCATGAGAACAGTCGAGAATTTATACTATGAAGTAGGTACTATGTTGTTTATTCTGAAAACTTTCTGTTAGTAACCGCCTTTTTAAAAAATATGGAAACATTTAGACCTAGCAACATTAACAAAAGAGATTGTTTTTACATTGACCTAACCAAATTATCTTACCCGGAGCCTTTATTCTTTATCTTAAAGGCTTTTAGGCACAGAATAGAAAAAAAAATCGTGATTAATAAGGATATTTTGTCAAAGCTATTTTTGATTTGGAATCAACACATTTCTTTGATTATTATTGTTTTCAGTTAATAAAAAGTCATTTGATTTTCTGTATGATTAGAAAGATAAAAAAAAAATTTCCATTTTTGTATTTTATATTACCTGTGTGCTTATATATTTTTATTTATATTATAAGGAATCGAACTCGCTGCCCGCGTCGGTGTTTCCTAGAGTTTACAACCTGAAACTATTTAAAGTCAGAGTGAACAGGCTTCTTCTGGGCGAGCTCGTTCAATTTTTAACTCCGTCTCAGCCGCACTTGGCTTGGTCTGAAGTCAACAGCAAATCCATTCTAAATAAATAAAAAATAATAATTGATTGAATGGTTATATTGACAATTGATTTAAAAACCGATTTTCACCCTGTATTCTGATTTTTTCAAATTCACGTGAGAATCCTATATTAATCTGGTTCGTATTTTTTGGCCTTTTAATTGTTTCAATTATTTTGCGATATGCATGACTGACTTTTGAATACCATTGGGGTCATATTTTAATTGAACGGTCAACTTATTGAAGTTGATGAGCTGGTTAACTAGAAAAACTGAACTTTATTACCGTATTTTATATGGGAATACTAGTTAAGTGAAATGGGCTAAATAACTCCATTGCGACAAACGTTATTACCTTGAGTTCATTGAATGAATAATGGTGTGCTGTGTTATTATAAAGGTACCAGCTGTAAATGTGAAATACACTAGCGCGAAGTTTTATGGGTTATTAAAATTAATATTTATAATCAGCGAGTGGAAAACGTCGTTATTCAGGACTATTATTTTGGTAGTGAAAAATTCAAATCTTTTTACTGTGCATGATTTTCTTATACTTTAAGGTAGTAATGATAATAACGACACCTCCCTCGCAAAACTCTGTAACTGTTAGTTATCGAGAAATACGATTTTAGTATTTTTGTGTTCTGCGAGGTCAGTTTTATAAGGTGGACTTCAATTTTTTTTTAGATTCTCATTAATATTAGTAATTTACAGTTGTATATGTGTCTATCTAGAAAAAGTGTTCCCTGCATATCTGCCTAGCTGTTAGTTAACCGCGTATGCGCGGGGCGTATTGAAGCGGACCGGGGGGGATATCTGTCACTTCGTCAGTATCGCACCGGAAAGCCTACGATGCAAGTGTGCACTCAAGTGTAATGTGATTAAAAGAAAAAAAACGGCTAGGCAGTGAATACAAACATGTGCTCAAAAAGGATACAATTCAAGGTGATCTAAAAAACACTTGTTTGGTCCAAAAGACAATAAATATAAATGTGGGGGGTTCCAGTTAAATACAAAATCCGAGTAAGTTTAATGAGATGATTTATTATAATATTTTTCCCCTGTATTAATATTGTACTAACATAAAGTTTTGTACACTGCTTGTTTTTTGTGGTATTTAGAGGTAAAACTTACGGCAATCTATTAAATTCTACTAATCCGACGCAAATACACGTAACTAGACCAGTTACAGAGTTATGTTTCGTAATTCATAATGACGCTTGTCACTTAAAGAGTTTTGCTACGGAATATTTATAATGTTTTTTGCTTTAACTGACACTTACAGACTTATGCGCCGATGGCTTTACTATACTTTTGGTTCTAATTGCAGCTTACACACTTATGCATTGGAGGTTTATTTAAAAAATATTATTTAAGTATCACTTAGGTTGTTTTGCTTCGGATAAGTTAATTCGATATATTTTGTATCTGACACTTAAGTATACTTACGTGGTAAAACAAATTTTAGCTTGCCCCCTAAGTGATATTACTTTTTCAGAGTCACCTGTTCCACACTTCTCAGAAAAAGAGAAAATATTTTGGCCGAATAATTACATATTTGAAAATGATGGTGTCAATGTTACGGAAGATCAGTTAGCTTCTGCTAGTGAGATCTTCTGATCTAACTCAAAACTCAACATGTGTACCCACTAAAAAACAGTCAGTGTTTTTCGATGCCATTTATGAGGGGGAAGCTACGGGTAATCCTTAGCTCAGCTTCATTCTTTGCAGCCTCGCCTTTGTGACTCGTAGTTTGCAAGCTCCACCTGTATTCAGGAGAAAATTATTCACCCGTTATCCAGCTGACGGCGTATGGGACACACACACCACCGTCATGGGTCTCCTTTAGCAAGCAGCATGACCTTGTCGACCTCTCGAGACCCATCTAGGAGTAACAGGTGAAGGGCTTCAAGCCTTATTCGGTTCCCAGGAAGTCGGCGACGAATCATCGGTGCGTTGGCTGAAGCCTTTCGCTACCTCTCGCCGCCTCTTTCTGGGAGATTGGTTCTGGATCACTGTTGATGCGGTGCAGGTATTTGCCAAATCAGTCGTGGCCTGTTAAACTCTGATTAGTAGCTTGGTGTGTAAGGCGTTCATGTTGGCGCTTCACACATCCCTCGAGCAAAGTATAGCAGCGAGCAAATATACATAGTCAGGTCATTAGTTCTGTCACACAATAAAAGCTTTTGATTTTAGAATGCTGGCCACAAAAAAGTTTATTGAATTCAAATTTAAATATTTCATGATAATAAATTGTGTACTTTTTAGAATTTTCCTGATTTTTTAATAGGAGTGGACACTTAAAGAAGACCGTGTCGCGGTTTTTGCGTAGCATCGTTGCGGTTACGCGCCAATTCAGATTTTCGACTTACTGAAAAATTTGAATACCTATAACCAAAAGATTCGTTTATCGTTCCATAAAACGATACAATGGTCTTCAATGTATCGTAGTATAGTGTATATTGTAGATGACAGGTCAAGAACTGGTCGCCCTCGCTCTTTTAGCACTCCAGCAGTGATAAAAACTGTGAAGGCGCGAATTCCAAGAAATCCCATAGGTAAGCAGAAACTGTTGGCCCTTCAGATGGGGTTAAGCAGAACTAAGGTGAAAAGGGTGTTAAATGAAGACTTAGGGAATATCGAAAAAATTAGAACATCATTTGGACGCGCGTTTATTGGACCTGAGAATGAAGCGATGCCGCGCTTTGTTGAAGCGGTACGCGGGAAAAAAGCATCGGGAAATGATTTTTTCGGATGAAAAAAATTTCACCGTGGAAGAGAGCTACAACAAACAAAATGATAAAGTGTACGTACGCAACAGTGAAGTAGCGAGCAACCGTATTCCGCGTGTCCAACGAGGTCATTTTCCATTCTCGCTCATGGTTTGGTAGGGAGTCGAGTCTCTTATTAGGGCTTAACTGAAGTGCATTTTTGTGAGAAAGGCGTAAAAACTAATGCAGTTGTGTATCAAAATACAGTCCTCAAAAATCTTGTGGAACCTGTTTCTCATACCATGTTTAATAACAGGCACTGGGTATTCCAACAAGTTTCTGCGCCAGCTCATAGAGTGAAAAGCACACAAGACTGGCTGGTGCGCGTGAAATCGACTTCATCCGGTACGAAGACTGGCCCTCCTCCAGTCCAGATTTGAGTCCGTTAGATTACAAGATATGACAACACTTAGAGGAAAGGGCCTGCTCAAAGCCTCATCCTGATTTAGAGTCACTCAAGGCATCCTTGATTAAGGCAGCTGCCGATATTGACATGGACCTCGTTCGTGCTGCGATAGACGACTGGCCGCGCAGATCAAAGGCCTGTATTCAAAATCGCGGGGGTCATTTTGAATAAACTTTATTACCATATGAATCTATGTTTTAATAAGTTCATTTAGCTATGTAAATGGTTACATAAATAATAAACATGCCTAAAGAATTTTATATAACACATGTAACAGAACCTATGACCTGTCTATGTGTAATGCGGTGCCCACGTTACAATTGATAAGCTTCAGTCTCCTTCAGTTTGAGGCGCTCCACCTCAACTTCTCGGGGTTCTGGCCTTAAGTCCAGAGACTTTTGTTTCTCGCGCCACTCGAAGACGGTGGCTAAAACCTCGGCATCGAGGGCTAAACTTACAAAACGGCCATGGCAGCAGCTGCATTTTCCGCTACTGTACGATATTACTCTCAGCGCTACAATGCGCTGTACTTTACGCAAGAGCATTTTGCTGTCCTTGTAAATAGGGGCATGTTTAACGCCATGGACCGCAGAGCACCCATATTGGCAAAAATATTGCCTAATAGCAGGCAGCAGTCCCACCAATGTTCGGCATTAGTCTGCTCAGTGCCCCTAGCAGCTTACTTTCAAAATGGGCGGTAAACTTCCAGCGTCCATCAAGCCGAAATACTTAAGCGGTTTTCCTTTCTTAACCCGTCAAGTGATTCCTGGACACACCTTTGTCTTTAAGCGAAAAGAGCTCGACGCGTTTTACGGACAAACGTCTGTCCGTAACGAAATTCGTTATCTTTGGCGCCTACCTTCACTCAGTTTCTGTGGTTGGCCGGGCGTATAAATTTGCACAACCAATCAGAGAATACTTCTGAACATATTTCTAGTACTGACCAATTGGCAACAAGCAACAACATTTCTGCAAGATAATATTTTTTTCGTCCTGGCCTCAGTGTCCGCCATTACTGTTGTTGTTACGCAATTGTTCCGTGAGTGCTAAAGGTAAAACTGTCTCAAGCAGTTTAACGGGATGTGTATATTACGATAATTATAGATGAAATTACTAAGAAAGAAGTGTAGAATATGTTTTAAGCATTGGTTTTAGCAATTTTAGTAAATAAGTTGGTGAAAAAAGTGCCAAACTTTTCTATCGGAACGGTCAGTCCGCCATTACGATTTCGCGGTCGGTGTCACTGCGTAAATAATTATAATTTGGGTAGTCATTTGTCTTATTTCTTGTGAACTTTGTTGTGAAAATTAATGGCAAGTAGTTAATCTATAGAATAGAGTAGTGTATAAGTGTCAATACTATCACAAATTTGTGTATCAAAGTGTTGTTTACAGTTACGAAAGTTTACAAAAACAAAGTGGAGATTTTAACCAATGGATTAAATATTATGTAAGTTATAAAACTCTATTACACATTTTTCAGTGTATAGGTTATTTCCTATACTTTATAATGGTATATGATTTATAAGGTATAATTATAACCACAATGTGATATTTTGATAAATCCTGATGAAGGTCATCAAAAATTTAGGTACATAAATTACCCTGAGCACTACTGCCATCGTCCGTTTCGAAAAGCTCGACGCGTGACGGGTTAATCTTGACCCCAATTACCACTATGTGTGATCTCGCTGGTGTCGCTCGTCTTGGTCTATAAAAACTTTTATTGCGTTCCAGTACTTGATATGAGTACCCACGTAGTCTTTGATAATTTTAGTGTCACCATCCAGTCCTACAGAGTTTTTAATAGCTCCATTCTAGACCACATTCATAAAACCACAAGACTCCCACGCAGCCCTCAATTAGATCGGAAACCCTTCTTCATAGTCCAGACTTCAAAGTTCATACTAACAAAACTATGTATCTATAAGTATAAAAATATCTCGTTCTATTCATAAATCATTAAGTACCACTTACAAAATAAAATACGTCCATACTTCCATTACATAACTACCTATTTGCCACTTACTAACTTTATCAGATATTTTTTTCCGAAGCAAAACTCTGTAACTGACACTTGAATAAAAAAAAACTTATTAAATCCGACGCATAATTCTTTAAGTGTGATATCTTAATATCTGTAAATAATTCAATAAAACCAACACAAAAATCTGAATACAGTCGTCAAAAACAGCCCATATGCCAAATTTCAAGGTGATAGTTTCAAGGGTAAGAGCACAGTGCGCATTTGAAGTTTCGATCGGCTCTCCTGTAAAATTTGCGATTTCAAGTTAGCGACTTTTGCGTAGGAGGTGTCGATAAATTCATCAAAAATTTAACATGATCTATAGAGGTAGACCACACGAATTCAAACCTTGAAAGAATAATATCGCTGCCAACGCGCTACCTTAAAAGGTCCTACTTAAAAAAACGTAGATAATATGACTAACATTTTTTTTTGTAATTTTAGGTAACCCTCTCCCCCGTATCCGTTGGTGGCGAGATGACAAAGTCATCGCGACCCTTATGCCAATCGACGATGGATCAGGTCTCAGCTCCTTGGAACTCCGGATACCGAAGCTGACCAGAGAATACTTTGAAGCTGTGTACACGTGCACAGCTGATAATACCTTGCTCGTACCACCATTGAGGGTCAACGTCCAGATCCAGTTGTATTGTAAGTTTTTTTTTTGTTTTGTAGAAAAAGAGATGATTATGATTACAAAACTGCCAACGCCGTGTACAGTTTCTCTAAAAACAGTTTAAACAAATGTAATTGAACGAGCTCTAAAGTCTGTTTTTATTAGTTAGTCTAATATTATAAACAATCTTGACATTTCATGTAAACGAAAAATTTAAATATTGTGGACACGAAACTTACAAACCAAACACGTAAATTATCATTGAACACTGAGATCTTTGAAATGGAATAGTTAATTTGTTTTATTCACTGATATTATTTCAAAAGCTACAAAATGATTGTTTACAATATTCGTCTAGCAAAGACAAAAAAGACTAGGTATACGAACGGACGGTACCGCGCCGTAGAATGGATCCGAGCCCTAACCATGTCCTATCAACATAACACTTCATAGTCAGTTCAATGAGAATACCAAAATAAATCTAACAAGCGTATTTACACGTGTTTACCTAAAAACAACAGCCAGAAAAGTAATTCGTGCAAATGTGCAGACTTAAAAAAGATTCGCCATGAAAAAAACATCCCTAAAATAGATTTACAGAAACACGAATTTTAATCAATGTCGCGTAGCAGAACCTATTTTTAAACGGTGAAAAGGTTTCTCGGTATTTAGCCGATGATAAAAACGTTATTTATTGTCCAATTTTATTTGCGAGGGTTTCTCGCAACTTCTTCGAAAATGACGCATTTCCAATACTCCCAACCGCGCTCATTTGGATTAAATGTTTAAATAACCCGTTTATAGGAAAAATGAAGTTAAAACAAATCACAAATTTGGTGAAATCATTGACAAGATTAAGGGCTAATCAATTACTGTGATTTATTTGTACATTTAGTAAATTGATTGTTTTGAGAAAGCCGGTTTATTAATGATTTTACGCTAAATATTATTGTTTTGCAGAATTAGTTCGAACAAACTTTGAATTCAATGCTTGATTTATTAAACAAAGTCACGGAACAACACGGATAATACTAATGAACTTTTGTATTTGATTATTTGTAATTACAAATTATTAGCAACGACATTGACGAATACTTGAAACCTAAATAGCGCCTTAGTTAAATCACTTAAATTCACCTCTTTATAGGATTCCGTAACCGAACGGCAAAAACGGAACCTATATATTTTCGTCAAGTCTGTCTGTCTGCCCGTCCATACAGATACAAAAAGTACAAAATAAATATACTGGGGGCTCCCATTCATGTAACTAAAATAAAATAAAAAATTTTGCTTTAACCTTTACGTGTGGGGTGTCTATGGATAGGTCTTTTAAAATGACATTGAGGTTCCTGCAACCACTTTTTAAGGTTCCGTAGCCCTATTCGCATCCCACAGCTGAAACTTGGTACGTAGGTGTATCTTATTTACCGTTTCCGATTTAGATACAAAATGTAAATAAAAATGTCATTTTAGGGGCTTTCCATACATTAAACTACAACCTAAACATTTTTTTGGTCAAACCTATGCGTGTGGGTCGGGTGTCTATAGATAGGTCTTTTAAAATGATAAAGAGGTTTCTTAAACCATTTTCTATACAAATAATTACGCATTTTCTGATACCGGTGCGTGGTGGCGTTCGATGTTCAAACTAACTCTTTCAAAGTGCGCCACACTTTGATTAAAGCACAGCCCGGACACTCAGAAGAAACTTTTCATTTTGGCCATACATTGACAGATGGCGTGTTGCACAGACGCTGCGTTTGTGTGCGTGCTATAAGGGTTGACAAAGTCCGTTACACCGCACCGGTCATAGCTATTTTCACATAACAATTTAATATAAACAGATACATAAACAACGTTAATAATTTACTTTAATTTAGTAAACAACGTAACGAGTACTAATTTTCGTAATGTCATATTCACGTGGTATCGTAGAGATATAAAAAGATAGAATCTACCTTAGCAACACCTGATTTCACCGATCACATAAATGATACAATTATAATTTCCTAACTACACATAATTCTATAGAATGTTACCTTTACCTAACGTTTTTAAAGTTGTTCACTGTAACTGAATAGTTAGAATAGGTTATATGTAGTTGCATATTTTGTATGAAGTTACTTTCCACCTCTCATCTTTTGGGAAACGAAAAAAACTCCTATCGGAGTCATTTCTCGAGAAAGAAACGGGTGTCTTACCCGTACACTGCACAGTACTTAGGCATCTCTCATACACAAAACTTTGTACTTCCGCTAACGTCGCAAACATGCGCGTGCCATGCCCGCTAGGCGGTCCCCTAATGAGATCCCTAATTCCGGCGCGATAGTGAGGTAAGTCAGACTAGGGAGGGGAGGTGAGTGTCCGTTCTGTATGTAGTACTATTATATATTCTGTGATTAAAGTAAAATTACTTTAATCAAAGGCGTCATATTACCGACTATCGAGTAATGGATTTTCATACAATATTACGGCCCGTGAGTTGAGATGAGTCACTTAACATCAACATTAGGTACATGACATATAATTGAACTTTTCCGTTCAGATAGCATGAAAAACCATTTAGATTTGAATACAGCTTACTGAAATTCATCAAAAATTTTTGCTCCTTTATAGGCTACCCTGTATACGACGTAATGCTGTTGAAATAGGTAAAATACAAAATGAGGATTTTAATATAGAAGTAGAGTATTCAAAAAAGCGTTTCTCACTAATAATATTTTTTTATATCTTGAACATTCTTTAAATCACACAATACAACAAGACGGGCATCGCTCAATGATAATTACTTGTTCGGTCCGGGATACTGAGATGGTGAACGGTTGCCATGACAATGGAAAATGTGTGGTTCTTAACCTCATTCACAAGGAGGTATTGTGGCGAGATATCCTCCTAATAACGACCCAACAGAAGGGACATGTTAAACGATTCCCTTAAGATATTTGGTCGTATAATCCTTACCTTGAACCGGTAGCTAGCAGATTGGGAATTCACATTGTAGTAGGTACCTAATAATTTGAAATATTATTTGTTTGATAGATTTACACATACCGTTTCATTGATAAGAAATACAATATTTTGGACTGCATTTTAAAAGCCTTTCAATATTAATACATAAATGCATTATAATTAAGAATATCTTTAAATATAAGTAAGTTTTTGAATGAATTGCTATGAAACTATTTTATCAATATTAGTCTAAGATCTAATCAATTTATATAAATTAAAAAATATGTGAAGTTAGACACGTTAAGATTAAAAAAAAATGTCTTCGTAGAATGAAAAGTTTTTAGATCTGTATATAAGTAAATATAAACCCAAAAGAACTGAATAAATACAGCCAATTTCGACCTTCGAACCCGTGAGATGAAAGAAACAAATTATTATTCATTATAGAATTACCATCGTAAATCATTTCTCGAATATTCCAGATAGGACGGCAAATATTACCTGTAATTAATTGCTGAGTGTACGTCTTCCTTAGTTGATATTAGCGATCCGCCACCGCTCGCTTACATTAGGACGTTTGTCTAACAAACCGCGTTGGCACATTATGAGCGACGACAGGTACTGCGTCATCTTCTACGTGCTTGCTATGAGGTATTAGGGTGAACAATGAGAGAAAAATATTGCAACGACACAAATATTTTGCGGTACAAAATACTAAGAAGACTTATCTGAATTACAAAGTGAATGCTACTTTGAAATTCAAATTATTCTTCTCAGTAATCAGTTATCCAAAAGCAATAGGTATGAGAAAGTTTGAAAAAAAAAGTTTAATCGCTTTATACACAATAGAGCTTTAATGCTCAGTCACGACTAATAGTAATAAGTTTAAATTACGGTTATTTTAATTTATGGATTGATAATGAAAATAGTTTCAGACGGTTAACGTGTGTAAGCTCATCTGGTCCAGAAGTCTTGTTAATTTACGAGTACAGCTTACAAGCAGCTGCACAGCAATATTAATGTCCCCGTCATCCGAAAGGAAAATAGTGAAACTTTCAGAGCCGCAATACTCAACGACAACGCTCATTCACTGTTATTGCAAAACGGAATCCACGTAAATCCTAACGATTAACCTAGATCACAGGCTGTCTCTCCGGGGATTAACTCAAATATGACGGGCGGCGCTGCCGGGAAGTCTTTTGTGCTCCTCGCGCCCAAACCATTAGTTTTTATTTGTGCCCACATTGTTCTGGTGACAGCATGGCTCCGTCGGCCACCAGGAAATTATTCTCCATTATAACATAACTTGTGACGTCATTCGCGTTCGAACGTGCGCTCAAACTCTCCTACCGTTTTTAACCGCGACGTTTAAGGAGTATTTTTGTTATTACACTTTTAAAGCTAATGCGCCTAATGGAAAAGCATTAGTTGCTTTGTCTACTAATGCTTTGTGATGGCACCGTGGTCTTCCTTTTGATTATTCAGTTTGTTATTGTTGGAACGTTACTGTCGTCATTAATAGCCTCTGCGCTTTACAGAAACTTGATGAAGTTAATATTAGCTTTGACACAATACACTTTTGTTATTTAAAAATACTGCTCATAAATCGTTACTGTTGTTATTCTAAAAGTTCAAGGACCGTATGAAAAAACCCTTAATCATTAATTTTGTTTCAAATTACCTTTTTAATAATAACAAAGTACCATTAGAAACGAAATAATGACGCCCTTGGGGGATGTTTCGTGTTTCGTCATATCATGTCAGCCGTCAAAACAACAGAAAATTAACTGTTGCTTGATAAATTAACATAGACTTTTCGTGGCACGTTTATTATCAATGTAAACAGAAGTAAGAAAAAAAAATGGTCTGAAATTATGACCTTCCCGTGTGTTTGGCAGTAACTAACACTCAAATTATAGAGATCATGATTTAGTTAATTGAAATCCAAGTACAATAAATAGACTACAGATGGCTTAAAACAACAACATTACTTGGAATTTGGGCCCTGTCACTGGCATTGATTTAAAAATTTGCGGAATACTCTAAGCTTACATATCATTTAGCTTTTATCAATAGATTTTATAAAAGTTTTTATCAATTAGATCATGATTTAACATTATAAAGTCTATTCATTGTCAGCCAAAGCCAATAATAATCATCAAAACTATTGAACCTATGTCTTATGTGAAAAATCGCCTCATTATCTACAAGTTTTGATGATTATTATGTTTTGTTTTTACACAGTGCGACCGCTGCTAGTGGAGATACTGGCAAGAGAACAGCCATTATCAGTAGGCCAGGTAGCTGAGCTGGCCTGCAGGGCAATCGGCGCCAGACCACCTGCTATCATCACTTGGTGGCTGGACGAAAAGCCTCTTGTTGCTCATTCACAAAAAGTAAGTTGATGTTACGCTTCAAGTGGATACATATACCCCATAATGCAAATCAACGGCTTTACGTTGGTAAAAAGCCTAAAGCCGTTGGTCCTGCGCCTGATCTCTCTCCGGTCGTGTCAGATTGCTGCCCCATTTGGCCATGAGAGTGAAAGGAATAGAGAGTGCACCTGTGTTTGCGCAGACACTTGTGCACTATGTCCCGCGCAGTCGGTCAGTCGTTGTGACTGGCCACCGTAGTCGAAATCGGCTAGGGGGACTACTACTACTACTACTACTAATGCAAATAAACTGAACATATTGTTTGTTAAAATAATATAACACATATTCATGGCAAGACTGCGGGTTGTATTTTTGATGTGCGATGTTGCCTAGATTAGCAACTAATTGTATCTTATCTAGATTAGTAACTCTTGTTGTTTTGAAAAACTGTCAATTGTTGTTTTTCAAAACAACAAGAGACACAGAGCAGAATCGTGTTCACTATTAAATATAAGAGCTTGGCTATTTTTGGTGGGTTTTTCATCTATTTTTACCGGTTTTCCGCTATTCTCTTGATCTCCAGATAGGACACGACATTTTTTATTTGCTCAAAATTGCTAATTCTTGATTTTTATCGTTTCATTTTTCCTGCAATTCTTCCACAAATTAGAATAGAGGTTTAAAATTAAAGTGTTCATTAGACTGGTGACTAAAATTTCAATTATTTTCCACAGAACTCGGAAGACAGGAATGAAACGGTGTCGCTGCTTCGGTGGACGCCACAAATGGAGCATGACGGACGAATACTAACGTGCAGGGCGTCACATGTCAAACTAGATCATTCCACAATAGAAACTACTATGTCTCTCAACTTGCACTGTAAGTTTTTATTTTGTCTGTATCTGTATGTACTTATTTCTGGCTTAAATTTATGGCCAACGTCGTTTTTCGGGACTAGCATTGATATTATGGGTTAAGAACACTAGTGTCTTTAGCAGAATACCCTGATAAAGTTTCGTTACAGTCTTCTTAACTCTTTTAGTTCAAATAAATAATATATATATTTTTGTAGCTTTCCGGCTGTAAGAGACAGATTGACGTAATTTCTTTATGACGTGATTTATCAAGCGATTTATTTGAAATCTTTTCTTTATTAACAGACGTGCCAATAGTGGTCCTGGAACTGGGATCAAAACTGAATCCAAATGACATCGAAGAAGGGGACGACGTTTATTTCGAGTGCGTTGTGCGAGCCAATCCACCTGCCTACAAAGTTGTGTGGGAACATAATGTAAGTAACATATAAGTGAATTCCGATATTACAAAATAGTGAAGAAGTTGATAGTCAAAGACGAAGAGTCTGGCCAAAAAATACAAACTGAATGTAAATATATTATTATTTTAAAAACAACCGAAGATCCAGAGTCATGTGATAGTACGAAGAGCAAAAACCAAAACAAAATGCATTGATCCTAGGTACTTTAATCCAAAGAATTGTCAAACATAATAACAGTTTATATGGTAGAAAATATGTAAGTATATTAATATAATTAAATTAACATGAAAGCGAGCGATCCTTTCGAACTATTTAAGTCAAAAGAGCGAAATTTGTAAAAAAGCATACTTCATGCAATAACTTCGCTCAATGGCTTTATCGAACGTAGACGTAGTAGTAGGACTGGCTATTACAAGTGAAAGTAAAATTAGATTTAAAAAAAAAACAATAATTTAAGAACTTTTTACGATACTTCACCCGTCTTTTGTTCTAGAACCAAATAATGACCCACAACCAAAGGGCAGGGGTAATAGCCGGCTCAGCACATTTGGCATTACAAGGAGTGTCGAGGGAGCAAGCAGGCAGATACGTGTGCACGGCCAGCAATGTAGAAGGAGATGGGAAATCGCAGCCTGTGAATCTACAAGTTATTTGTAAGTATTTTTTACAATATATATTTTGGAATTTTGGGAGTAAGTAACAATTTACTTTCTAGGTCACCGCCGCCTAACCACCTTAAGAGCCAAAATCGCATGCACTTAGCGTCGTCTTTTGTTTGAATTAATGCCCGTTTTTGTTTCATGTGCCAAAATGTATTATTATTTTATGTAGTTTATTTTTGTTTTTATAGTGTTTTGTCACCATACAAACTTAATAATATAAATTGCACTTGTAAAAAGCAACTGTGAACCCTTGACAGACGAGGAATTGAACCCCGTGTCTTACGCAATCCGGGCGCATGCCTATACCACTCGGCCACCGTCACATTAACAAGCCTGTTGAATTTTGCAAGCGCTTTTTTTAACGCGTAGGCTGCGTGACATCATCAATGTTGTGAGATTGCTCTCACAATATCCGAAAGAAAACCCCGCCCGCCCGGATTGCGTAAGACACGGGGTTCAATTCCTCGTCTGTCACAGGTTCACAGTTGCTTTTTACAAGTGCAATTCATAATATTTTATGTATTTTCGAAAGGTAAAATAAAGTAGGAAACTCATCTGGATGAATTTACCATGTATCTTTTTGCCTTCACATAGCCCATGAAGGCAAAAAGATACATGGTAAATTTCGAGACAGTTATTGAAATTGCTGTAGAATAGTGACGTAAATAGTAGGTATTTAAAAAGCACACACACTTTAAAGAGCACATTTTTATACCGTTTTGTATGAATTTAGAAGTAATGTGCATTATTTCAAATGCATATATTGCATAAATCAAACCATGTAAAAATAAAATTATCCTTTGTAAAGAATATCCCTAAATGAAGGGTCTTGCATGCCTGATCATCTCATATTTTATTCATAAAATTATTAAACAATCCATAAACAAAAGCCACTAAAACATTTCGTCAACTTATAAAACACAAATTTCAAAATTCCACGTTTAAATTTTCAAACCAACATGGCTCGAAGTTTAAAAGGTTCGGAGGTAGGGTTGAAATTTCCAGGTCAAGCTGTAAAATTTAAACGGAACAGGCGTGCCACGATAACGCGCTTGGGGTTAATTTTCATCATATATCACGAGATTACCACATACATTCATTATTGTTTTGACGAGACAAAAACGCTTCAATTTCGCAACAAGTTTAGTATCGTATTCAAAGTAGAGTTTCATATTTTGAGCGGCATGTTTGTGTCAATCAGTGTATAAATGTTAATTTTTAACTAAGTTGCATAGTGTTTTGCTTTCATAACCCGTCAGGTTCTGCGGGGTCACTGCATTACTGGGTCCTAGAAATAGATTGGTGTGTTCACACGGCAGTTTTTGCGATATGATTGTCCATGAACTGAGTCCTGTCAACAGTCTATCTTGCTTGCACTTACCGATAAAGCGGTACGCTGTCCTATCTTTCACAGCATTGCTATGGTAACTGTGTTTGTGCATACTGAACTGGTCCAGCTTAATAACAAAACTGGATGAGTAAATAACAGGTACCGGTTTTTTGCGGGCACATTTGTTGTCGTGTGAATATCAGCATTAGAACGCGTATGCTTCTTAACAGCATCCTGCAGGAAACAATACCTGCAAAATACGGGATGTCCCCGTGGAAAACGGCCCTTTCAGTTATGTGGACTACACACAGTCATTAAATTTTTTATTTAAATGTTATATTTAATTGAACTTTTATGAGATTTAACTAATTTCAGATACATAAATCCTAAAGTAAGTAATAGAACGAGTATATTACTGAAAGGGATTGAATGAACAATTTGAAAATAACACATTGCCAATAAATATATTTATTTTTCACCATACTCTATGAATGAGATTGTTTCAAACTTAATTAACACAACAAAATTGTATAAGCATGCATGATTATCATAATATGATATTGAACATTGATATTGAATCCTTTTAATAGTGATTTTGTCCGTTGTGAACAAAATGGTGCTCTTTAAAATTTTGCTGATATAATAGCGAGTTCTATTATGACGACAAATTTAAATTTCATCGCATGAATAGCTGTTCAAATAGCCTTTACAATGCATCCTGCTAATGAGGACCGTATTATCTCTATATTGAAAATTACGATGCGATGGTGTAGGTGTCGAAAATATTTGTAAGGCTCGTCGGTTCAGTCCTGTTTAATGAAAGGTATTGACTAATAAAGGTACCGGATATTGATGAATATTATTTACTGTAGCAGCAAAATACAAAATTATTAACTGTATGATTCGGTCTGTATGGTAGGAAATGTGTGTGACAACAGACAGCCCCGTCTGTTGTCGGCAGCAGCTGTCTGTTGTCAATAGGTTGCTATTAAAGTGTTTTTTTTTTAACCAGCTCATGTTGTTAGTGCAGCCTAACAATGATTAGCTTGTATTTATGACTAGCTTTTGCCCGCGACTTCGTCCGCGTGGAATAGTGACTTCTTTCTCCCGTTTTTTACACATTTACCACTATATCTTTGCTCCTATTGGTCGTAGCGTGATGTTATATAGCCTATAGCCTTCCTCGATAACTGGACTATCCAACACAAAAAGAATTATTCAATTTGATCCAGTAGTTTCGGAGATTAGCGCGTTCAAACAAACAAACTCTTCAGCTTTATAATATTAGTATAGATTATGTTGTGCCAATAGTAAGTGCGTTGAGACTGAATCAATTCATGTAAAACAAGCCTACAGTTACCCCATAAACACAGCTCAACAAGATCACACCCTCATTATAAGTAAACTATAAAAAAATGCTTAACTGTCAAATTAATTTTGATTGGTTTGAACCAAACGTCCATATAAGTAACAATACATTACACATTATACATTAGCAGTTACCAAACATATTGTGTTTTCTTTCCATGGTTCGTAGCCCATACATATTTGTTTATTGCAATAATTATATAGTATGCGATGACTGTATCCTGTCTGTATACCAAATATAAATAAATACAAAGAGGTCATGATATAGTGGATCTTTTCCTTTTTTATCGTGGTGTTTTTTGAATAATTTGTGATATTTGTTTAAAAACCAAACCAACGGCATTGCTATCCATCCAAAAAAACATATTTTGTGGGATTATTTAACTTTCAGATAAATGTTTACGATTTGGCGTTTCTTTTTGCCGTTTGTACGCACAATCGCAAATTGAATGCCAGTACAAAACGCGTTATTTGCAAATGTATGCAATACAGTATCGGCTGACTTTGATTCAGTTCAGAGAGACGTTAACAGTGTGTTATTGCATGTCGTTCTCTGAACTGTAGCCTGTGTGTTGAAATGGAAATGACTCTTTTAGCATGCAAGCTGAACCTGATGACATCCATCAACTGCATACGATTGACCATATAAACAGTGATACAACGTGGAAAATACGATAAACTGATTTTGTTCATTGACATTTTGCTTTAAGTTGACGTTAGCGATAAATACCAAAGTTGTACTCGCAGGTTAGTATATTTGATATTTATAAAACAGGCATCTACTTACTGACACTATTGCGATCTTATTAGGCTGCTGTTTGCTTTTTTTGAGTTAAAGGACCTTAAAAAGAAACACTGGAATTATATAATCAAAAAAGCTTTCGGTTTACACGAGAATGTGATCTTTCACACCTATTTCAAGGAACGTACAAAATAGTTCTAATTATGTTTGATGTTCTAGATAATTAATTGATGAAATCAGCCGACGTTGGCAAACTAATTCAATAACATTAATTTGCATCCAGTGTTAGTTCGGGGCGACAAATGATCAAAGCAAACATACATTTGTAATTCAATTATGTTATCAATCGATTTAGTAAGACAGCTTGTTTGTTGGTACATCAAGGAATACGTTTATTTTTAAACAAGTAAAAATAACGACGACACGTTTGATGTAGTGCTTAGCATTTGTTCCTTACTAATATGCCGGTGGTCGCAGGTTTGATCCCGCAATGGGCAAAGTTTATGCGTTGAGCACAAACATTTGTACCTTAGCTATGGATATTTAATGTTATATCATTTAAGTATTAATGGGAGACGCCCACGTCATAATCGTTATCTGGTATTCGTAACATAATCAAGAAAATTCCTTACTTCGTAACCAAGACAATTATTGTGTAGTCTGACACATATATTTTTTTTATAAAACACCCTTTTTTGCTCAATAATTTTCTAACGAGATGAAATCTAAAGAAAATGATAGAACAAATTATCCACCGAAACCTCTTCTCCAAAACTCCAATTGAGTTTGTGTGCTTTTCATCGATCCGTGTTTTTGAAGTAAAAAATAAACTAAAGATTTTTTGTCTCCAGATAAACCAGTATGTACAAACACCATGACAGCGATAGTGGGTGCTGCTTTCAACGAAGCAGCCAAAGTGACGTGTGAGGTGGATGCCTTCCCTCCGCCCAAGAACTTTCAGTGGACCCTCAACAACTCCATGGGGACAACGGAATTGGACCCGGTAAGAAAAAAACTTTTTAAAATATCCTTCTAAGGAATAAAGAAACCGGCCAAGTGCGAGTTGGATTCTCGTGCGTATAGTTAAAAAAATAACACTTTGAGTGTTAAATTATATTCAAAACATCGACACCGAAGTTTGAGTAATAGGGTATATTTGTACGTAACCCTAAAAAATACTTGTGATGAAAAGTAATATATCCTATGTGATTATCATACAGCGAGCAAAATGTAATTTCACTTTATTACTGAAGTTTGTTTTTCGTTAGACGTCAAAGCTAATTCACGTGCAAGGATTGCTTGTACGTTTGTAATCTTACGATGAGATTAGGATAACATTAACATAATATGATGTAACAACCTTTTGACATTACAAGTTACAACCGATTTATCCCATGTATCATGAGAAAGTATTCAGATTGATATTTTTACATCACAATTTAACCTTGTTGCTGATGTAGACATCTAGATGGTACGATAAAGATGATATTTCTTGTGCAGGCCAAATTCACAATCGACAGTGCTGGTCGGTCCATCCTCACATACACACCAACAACGGAGACGGACTATGGTTCCTTATCCTGCAGGGCTACCAACCTGGCCGGCCAGCAAATTGAGCCTTGCCGGTACAGCCTTCTGCCCGCAGTGAGACCTGATCCACCTTTCAACTGCTCAACTGTCAATCTTACTGATGACTCGGCGGAGTTGAGATGTGTCCCTGGTAAGTCGTAGGGCAGAAACTGCGTTAAGCGGGCACCCGCGCGGTTTAATACTAAAGTCTCCCACGCGGCTTGCCGCGACCGGATCAAATTTCGTATGAAACCGCGCGGGTGCCCGCTTAACGCAGTTACTGCCTGTAGGGTTTAGTATGTTGGTAGTATGATTTGTTGTACATAAATTATTTTTTAACAGTTTAGATTTACAACAGTTTTATGATTGTTTTGTATCAATGAAGCAATATGAAATAATAGTCATCAAATCTAAGACCTAGGCTCCTGCAAATAAATGATTTGATTTGATTTGCATTATTAGGGTAATCCTGGAATAAATCTTCTTTCTATGTTTTGTCTTCTTCGTTTGTTTTGTCTCAATAAAGCAATATAAAATAATAGTCATCAAATCTAAGACCTAGGCTCCTGCAAATAAATGATTTGATTTGATTTGCATTATTAGGGTAATCCTGGAATAAATCTTCCTGTCTCTAGCAACGTCAAATAAACTGGCTGAGATAGAATGATGATTAGTTAGATTATGAAGCGCAATTGGGCCTATGTATGTTCCTAAGTCTTGGAGTGACGTAGGTACTCACTAAGTGTTCTGCCACGCAACTAAATAAAACTAATATAGCCTTTTCTATGTAGAGTCTAATTTTTTAAGGGTACAGAATTTGAACACTGTCCTCAGTCATCAGGCCTTACAGCACTGCTTTTTACCTAGGATACGATGGAGGCCTCCATACAATATACTTCGTCGAGGCATGGGAGGCTGGGACGCTCATTGCCAACGCCTCCACCCCTACACCTGTCTGGAAACTGCGAGGCCTCGGATCAGGGAAGGCTCTTAAACTGGTGTTCTACGCCCACAACGCAAGAGGAAGATCAGAAACTACTACCTTGAGAGTACATACGCTGTCGCGGCTTGCGTTGCACACAGGTATATATTTTTATGTTAGTTATATGCTTTGACAAACGACTGCTAGTCTTACTTGAGATCGGCTGTGGCTATCCTCATATAGACAGTGTATCGACGGCATTAGCCGCTGACAAATCGACGGTCGACAAATTCGACGGTGCCGCAATAGTTTGCTCACTTCATGTTGACGACAAACTGCCATCCGTATGAAATATCTCTAGCATATTGCTAACAAGTTTCGTTTTCGATTCAAGCATTGAAAGTGTATGTTAAAATATTGCAGT
The DNA here is from genome assembly GCA_963584085.1 of Pyrausta aurata. Taxonomy (NCBI): domain Eukaryota; kingdom Metazoa; phylum Arthropoda; class Insecta; order Lepidoptera; family Crambidae; genus Pyrausta; species Pyrausta aurata. The sequence goes on from OY757255.1 coordinate 12,439,379, forward strand.
CGTTAATTTCAAATACATAGAACTTAAACAGTTTTAGATTGTTCTGACCTGAAGTTACTAAGTATTTGAGTTAGATTCAGTATGTGTAAACTGGCCAAATATCAAATTGTCTGATTGAAATTCCAATGACTAGTTAACCGAGTAGTTTGATATTATCTAGTCGATACTTCGAGAGCTATTAAATTTAGTTCAAAGATTCAAATGCTTTGAAAATGGATACCTTAATTAAATGTATCAAGTTTATAAAGGGAACTTAATTGTCCATTGAATTTAGCTAATATCGCTGTAATTCGAATACGTTCAAATTTGAACTGTAAACGATATTTATATAGCTTTATTTAGAGCATTCATCAGCAAGCTACATTAAAATTAACTGCTTTACCTAAAAATACAAGTAATATAAGTATATCCACACTTTAAAAAAAACTACCGCACAAAAGAAATCGAAATGAACACAAATGTTTTTTCGACAAAGAAAATTTGATCGGTGATATTTTTTCATAAACGCAATGCATGAGAATTGGAAACCAGATATGATAGCGAATAATATCGTTTTTAAGAAGACGGACATTCTAAAACAAACTTAATGTCTTTGTAACAGAGGCGAAGACTACCAGCAGCGGCAATGTAGACGCGAGCTGGGCGCTTGGTATCATTGCTGGCACAATCGGGACGTTACTGGCCGTGGCCGTCATAGCTCTGCTCGCAAGAAGAAGACACCATAGGCCTATGCAATATGAAGGTAGGTGATGATGTATGAGTTAAAAGTAGTAACGCTGTTTTAGACCGTGAAATTGAGACCTCGCTTGCGGGGCAAAGGAGTGTGGGGGGAGACGAGAGCGCGGTTAGTGAGCGGCGACCTACAATCATCTCTCCCCGCGCCCCTATGGTTTACCTATAGTATACCGCCGCATTTGCATGCGAAATAAGCCATGTGAATGCATCATGAGATATTGGCATATGCTATGTTTCGCTCTTACATAGCTAGATGTGATAGTTGCATCCTTGTTAGTATCGTTCAGCCGCATTTCTGACGCATGCGTATACTAACGGCGTCTGAGTTGTCTTTAGTACGATCGGCACGTGACGACGGTTGTAGACAACGGCACGGCGACGGTGACGGCTACCGTTACTTATATCTTCGGCAATGTGCCATTCTTGTGTGAGCACAAGGCTTTGTTTAGCTTTGGAAAAGTAGATTGATTAAATCAACAAAGTCTTGAAATTTTATATACTTTTTTATAACTTTTAATCAATGAAAAACATTTAACTTTGACATCGCAATATTTGCTCGAAAGCCAAAATGTGAGGAGTATAAAATAAATTAAAAAATAAAGTAAAATTTGTTAGTTTCAGAGCTTTCGTAAATATAAATGTACATTTGCTTTGAGATTGTACCGTGTCACACCCTTTTAAAATAAAATTCCAGACCGTTATTCATTGACATAGGTGTTATCTTTAAAATCCCTCTAGACACGAAACCCATTTAGAAATAGCAATACCTCTGTACAATGTTGCCTTAGCGTGTAACCTTACTTTTAGAGTAATAGCCAAAGTTTATTTTACGACGAAATTGCCACCTACCCGACGCCACAGTTAACCGCAATTTAAAATGGTTTGTCAAATAACTCATTCACAGTAATTTTGCCAAATAACACACTCATTATTCTATATCGTGGATAATACGTCGGTTTTAAAATGGCTAAAACGAAATTATTTTAACCAACTACCAATATTTTTTTACTGGCCTGTCAAGATTTGGTTGTAAAATAAAGATTGGTGAGTTCTTTCACAAATAAAATAAAAACTAAGTTGAGTTTAATTTAATTATCTTGCTTTCTTTAATAGATTCCACAAAGTGACGCCTGATTCAATTAAGCGTTCTTTTTCACCTTTTGCACGTTAAAGAGAACGTACGTATTCAACTACACGTGACATTCTAGTACAAGTTATAACAGAAAATATAAAAAAAAAGATTTTGAATTTTTTACCCGTTTCAAAATCACCCAAAAATAACAATTTATTTGTTTGATTTATCTAGGGATTATACTCCAAAAGCGCTGTATCCAAAATATGCTTTAAAAACTGAAAGTCTATAGCATTTTTCTAAATCGCTACTGTTGTTCCGCGTAAAATTAATTACGCATAGTTAAAGTTGAAAGTTTTCTTTCTGAAATAAATATAAATAATAAACAATTCATAAGGCCTGCAATGTTATCATGAGGGACTTAAACTGTTTGCTTTGTATTGTATTTTATAATAAATTTATTTGCAATTTTGAAATGAAAAAAAAATCCGCCCGTAGGCAGCCCGTTGTTGTAACATCTAGCCCGGACGAATCTTTAGATAACTTTGTAACTAACGATAACCGATACAGTTCTGGCAACTGTATCGGTTGTAGCTAATTCCAGCTGAATTTCCCCTTGAATTTGAAACTGTAGTAGTTTAAGTCTGTAATTCAAACGGCTTTGAAAGCTGAACAATGAAAACACAATAGCAAGGAACGTCGAACGCATTAGTAAGTAAATTGTTTCGCCCAATATAAAGGTGAGCCAAATAAATCGGAATCGTGGCCGAAGTTCACTGGAGAACACAGTTGAAGTAAATACAAAATACCCGCTTTCACATTTTTGACTTGATTTTAATTATACCTACTTTTAAAAGCGTCATTCATAAATGACTATGAATGATTATGAATAATTACTGAATTGTATAGCGTTTTTTTATAAAGCGTTATTAGCGTTAGTCTCTAACCTTTAGTCACTACAAAAATAGTGACGGAAAATGAAGACTATCTTATAGCTATGAGAATAAGACATGACGGGTCTAAACACGAAATATTAATATGAGTAAATGCTACTTAATGCTCGACGTTTCGGCTGCGTTGCAACAGCCGTGGTCACGAGCCAACTGGTGGATCGCGGCATCGCCTGCGCGGGCGGCCTGAAGTTTCTTCTGCCACCCTCACTTCACTTAATAAATTGACAGTATAGCGGCTTGAAGTTTCTTCCGCCACCCTCACAACACTAGATAAATTATTGTCAGTACAGACACATCGACAAACAACACTCACGGTATCGCGGTTTGCATTAATCGGTAACACTCGCGGCCTTCACTTGTTAATCACTGGGTTCCATACTGATGACAACTTATATCCATCATCCCGATTGAAATTCTTGTACTTACGAATCTCAATCGCTTTACGTATTATTCTTGAAAAATAATGACGATTGCTGGAGAGGATTTTCGGATCATGTAATTCCATCCAGTGGTTAACTCCTTCTTGCAAGATGTGTTCAGTGACCGCGGATTTATTTACCTGTAAGTTTTTCACAGCCGCAATATGTTCTTTCACTCTTTCAGCTATTGACCGCTTTGTTTGTCCGATGTAAGAACTACCGCAACTGCAATCAATCTTATAGATGCCTGGTGTTTGGAAGGGTATAATATCCGTAGGAGTTCGCAGAAATCTTGACACTTTGGATAACGGCGTATATACAGCCTATCTTGTAGCTACCACGTTTTATTATGACTAGTGAGAATACCGATGGGCTTTAAAAAAGTATAAAATCCTTTCCTGAGCGCAGATAAATTAGGTCGCTTCCCACGTAGAAAAGTGGTCAAAATTATCATGGATTTAAAAAGATGCTGGTTAATTCTGAATTGCCATCGTTTCATCTATAACTGCAGTGAAGCTACCACATGAGCTTGCAGTATACGAATTCTAGCAGATCTAACTCGCGTGACTGGAATATTGGAACTCGCTGCATTTCGACCGTGATTTATGTTCTTCTGCATTTCTACTGATATTGCAGATGTTTCGTCACACCACGACATTTTTATTAAGTTTACGCCGCCCGACTCCGGGCAGACTGTTTATTAAAATTTTGATATCAAGTATGACCGCTCCTGAAACGCGTCCAGTGAAATTCAAAATTTTTATGACAGATTTGAACTTTAAATTCAAAGTAGTTTGAAATAAAGTTACAATTCAATCCATGAGTCAAGTTGATTTTAGGGGTTATTATACATATTCATAATTTATTATTTCAGTCCTTTTATGGACACTGACCACCAAATCATTACTTTTACTTTTTATATAATCGTTAGCATCAAGCTTTCAAGTATCACATCAAATATTTTCCTTTTCATATCTGTCGAATTCCGCAATTCTAGTTCGAGCTTTAGACGAATTTTCGCATTCATCGTTTACTACCCCTGTAATTCTTTCAGTTTTATGGGCAAAATCGTGAATAGTGCCAGGCTAGTACCAGGTAAATTTTAGGACCTAAATTGTGAATGGCGTGACTGCCAGTCATATTATATTGGTGGGAAACAATCGGCATATATCGTCATCATTTTATTTGTCACCCAGCTATCCCATTTGCGTTTGACGGAATGTAAATCATGTAAATGTATCGCAAAGTTATGATTCGTCAGCTTTGCAATTTGTTTGAAAAGATCATACTTACATTTTTTTAATCAACCGCAAATATTTCACTCCATCCAAACTAAAATAAAATTTGTCTGTATTCAACATATTTACAAGTTAGCAAGCTGTTATACAACGAAAAATTTCAGAGAACATTTCAACGTCTGATTGGTTTTGCTTTACCGTTATCAGTCACGAATATTGTTGATTTTACCGAATGCTCCAGCAATATAAATGTCGGCTAGTAAAAAATATTGCCTGTATTTTTTGTAGGCCCAATTTGCTTGGATGATCAAAGCTAGTACTTTATTTATTGGTAAGGAAGGTTTGACAATTTAAACATCAATACACTAGTGTCATACCTATACAAACTCTCTAGAAATGCAATGGAATATTTAGTATGTTGAAATTGTATTGTATTTCTAATAGCACCACAAAGGCCAGATCGATAGTTAAAACAAATAAGATGAAATCCTATAAACAATGGTAATTAAAATAGCCATTCTGACACTTGGTTATGTATTTTTTTCACATTTCACCATAAGAACTATCACGAAATTAGTCCTTAGTGCGGAGAACAACATCACATAACCATAAACACTCAATAGTCAATATATTATTGAACATGGTTTTAATGAAGTAGTAAGCAGAAGTTGTAAAATACAAATCGCTGTTGACTATCATGTGTTAAATAAGACCAAAAATACGTTATAGTTACCAAGAATGAGAATGTTAGCAAAATCTTACCTGAAACAACAAAAAAATATCGAGTTATTGTAATTTGTCTAAATACAAAATACATACATATACAAAACTATACATTTTAGCACTTGCAAACACATCACGTTAATTTATGACTTTTTTGAAGCCATGCCATAACATTTACACTTTGGCATTTCATAAAATGATTTTGAAACATTTTGTAAAGAACAAACCAGGTACATAATTTTTAACATATATAATTTTAATAGCCCAACTTCACAATTTCATGCTGTTATTCACGTACGGTCTTTGTTGCAGCTCCGATGCAGACCGTTAAGGGATACAAGACAACCATCCATAACGCGAACCACTCACCGATACAACCTGATGATAAGAATCCAGATGTCGTGCCCCTTGGCAAAGGTCAGTATATAAAACTAGCTTTTGCCCGCGACTTCGTCCGCGTGGAATAGTGACTTTCTCCCGTTTTTTACACATTTACCACTATATCTTTGCTCCTATTGGTCGTAGCGTGATGTTATATAGCCTATAGCCTTCCTCGATAACTGGACTATCCAACACAAAAAGAATTATTCAATTCTAACCAGTAGTTTCGGAGATTAGCGCGTTCAAACAAACAAACAAACAAACAAACAAACAAACAAACAAACAAACTCTTCAGCTTTATAATATTATAGTATAGATTTGATACTATACTACATTTTGAAAATGGGCGCTGCAGGAATTAGTATGCGCAAGCGGGTGCCCGAGATCCCGGATGAATGCAGGCAGGGGGGCAAATCACTAAAAGCAACATCACCACTGTGCTCGACGTCGAGCTTGAATTTCGGAATAGCTTGACGGTTCTAAATGCGCTCTCAAAGTTTCAGTAAAAGAAAATTGTCAAACTATGTTATCGTTCTCGATGATAGCATTGGCATTTGCTCAGTGCATCGACATACAGTTATCGATAAACACGTGACTCACTTCGTAGCGCATGTATGATTTATGGCCGAAGAGGAAGTGAGTCTTTGATATTACTATAGCAACCTTCCTTGGCTTTGCACGGGTACTATTTAATATCTCAGAATTTTAGGAAGAATGTATAGCTTTTTGGTGAATGAATTTACTCGTAGTTTCAGAGGAGCCCACAAACTTTTTTTTTATATATAAATACTTTAACAATAAACGCGAAACACGTATCATCTCACGCCCATTATGAGTAAGCTATAAATAGACATCAATTTTGCGAATTGTTTGTAAATTAAATACATTAGACAATATTTTTTTTATTATTGGAATCATGGTATTTGTTTTATTGATCCCAGTCGTGTAGATCGAGTCGATGAATAATTATCTATTGAGATTGATATTAATTTTATGAATTGATACCTACTCATAAGTGTGGTTCAATTAAGTGCGTCTGGAAAGTTTTTTTTTGCGTAAAATAAGTTTATATAAGATTATATAACAATCAGTTTTTAATAATATTTTAAATAAAATTATAAGATTTAAATAAAGAATATTATTTTAAATAATCTGGATATTTAATTTAATTATTGTTCAGTAGGTAAACAATGAACACTAATTGCCGGTCCTACGACAGCAGACTACACTTTTTAAAACGTATTTAAAATATTATTTTCTTAAACTGTCCCTATGTTTAGTAAGTTGAAAAGCCTTAAAAACATTCCAAAACCGTTCTTTTACTCAGATTTCAACTGCACAAGAGATTCGGAGCGACCGCCGGAGCCTCCCCCCTACGGTGCGGTGGTGTCTCCACCTGTCGGCGCTTCCAGAAGTGTGCACAGTCTTCATCAGCACGAAGTACGGTCTACCACCCCTCACACTCCTAACACGCCAGCGTCAGATGCTCAGGTAAATAAAGGTTACACGCTGAACCACTAGACTAGAAGCTCAGTCGCAATCAAGAGAGCTTTAAAAGTAATACTCACAAAAAATCTTGACGTTAGTTTATCTACAACAATAAAGTTGATTTGGAATAGCATTAGGGAACGATAACTGAATAAAAATTTATTCTGTATCGTCAAATTGTATACAGATGGGACAAAGTTAAGAAAATCAATGCACACTGATAATTTTTTTTAATGGGAAGACGAAAATAAAAAAAGTGTATTCTCTTGTCTTATCATTATGACATGATTGATAATTTGCATTAACACACATTTCTTTAAATCAGTGAAAAAGTAGTTTCCATTTTCCTTTATACTGCTTGTATTGAGAAATTATAAATAGAATGACTTACTTTGAGTATTGGTCATAGGCCGCGGCCCCATCTCTACGGCGCGGCGTCGTACGCCGTGCCACGGCGCGGCGCCGTAGACCGTGCTACGGCGCGGTGCCGTGCCGTAGAGATGGGGCCGCGGCCATACAGATTTTCCTGTTTTACGTAATCTTAAAAAAGATTTTTATGTACATAAAAAAAAAGAAAATAAACTTTATTACGTATCTTGTAAGGGGTTTACATTTATAAAGGTTGAGGTCTCCCTTTAAGTATAAATAATAATACCCTGTGTTAGGAGACCACGCTCTTTCTTAAAGTAGGTAGAGTACTAATAAATAAGTTACCTAATTTTACTTTTTGTAAAGTTCATATTATATTCACAGAGCATCGGAACCCTGGCAGAAGACCGCCGCAGCGTCACCAGTGGCACCCTTTCGCGGCGAAGAGAGGTTGTCACGACGAGGACGCCATTGCTTGCAAATGCGCGGGAGAGCTGTGTCTAGGTATATTTTGTACGCTAACTTTGGGTTAAGGGAAACTGCTAGTGAAATATTGTAAAGTTAGTAAATTTTTTTAGTTAATTTCCATTTTATTTTTATTTCATTAAAATATACCTATTATACATACACAATTTTACAACCTTTGGGAGCATACTATTACTGCCATTCAAGATAATAAATAATTGCATTATTTGTGTCAAGCATTAGATAGCCACTTGTCGGCCGTGGCCGTCGTGGCTTGCATGCACGACGAACTATTGATTTGTAAAAACAGTATTTTGTTCTTCATGTTTATTCAGTAAAAGATATTATCTACTTAGTAAAGATAAATTATAATGGTTTTGGTGTGCGGACGTTACCTATATTTGCATTATTTCAACGATATGGTATCTTCGGTTGTAAGACTGTTTGTTGTAAATTTATTTTTTTAATAAAAAACATCGAATTAAGTAAATAAAGACTGTTCCAATCGTTTCCTTTAATGTAAAGTTGGAATAAATTTGTAAATATTAAGAAATAAATATATTTTACGATAGGAAATCACTTCCACAAAGAAAATATTAGCAATTTCATAAATAATAGTTTCATGAAAATATGTGGCACTTTCTTAACCTAAGGAAAAAATATAATTTTAAAATTAATTTCATATTTCTTTAAGAATATTTTTTCAATGTTTCATTCTTATTGATGTAATGTTTGAAAACCAAAGTTACTTTTCAACTATACATAATGTTACAAGTATATAAAATATTTTACTAGGAAAAATATTCAGTTGTTTCATCTTGTTATAAAAGTATCCAAGTATTATAATAAATAGCTCGGAACTTAACAAACGACAATAAGATATTCCTTATGGAACTATTTATTTATAAAATAGAGCATTTTTTAATTTCTTTATGCACTTAAATAAAACGTTTGGAGACAACAATATCCAGTAACCGGCTAAAGTAATTGTGAATTTTACATCAAATGTATGTAAATAAATTATATGTAAATTTTACGTTACACCTAAATTAAAATCATACGAATATTATAATTTAAAATTAAATGAATTCACTGTGATGCTATTAAAGTGTATAAATAGTACTGTTATCTTTGAACTGGTATATTTACAAATTGTAAATATTCTATTAATATTTTAAGTATTGTAAACAAATATTGAACAATTAAAACGATTTTCGAGTTTTTTTTAGATACCTTTACTGTCTGGAAAAGGTTACTTATTTTTTATATTATTTGCGATTTCACACATCTGTTTACATTTAATAAAAAAGAATTGGAGTATTGGTCTGATAATTTTCAAAAAATATATTTGTAAATAATAAATGTTTATAAAATGTGAATACTATACCTAAGTTTAACGAATTTGTTACGTTATTGTAAAATTTTGTGATTTTTTCAAAGACTTCTTGACATATCGTAAATATTAAGCGGATATGTGTAACATTTCTTGGAGTAATAAATTTGCCTGTCAGCAAACTGATTTTATAGTTTCATTTTTTACTACAACCGCATATAAAAAGGTTTTGTACCCGTGTACAAGTACTGAGGTAAATCATAGAAATCTATACCTCCAAAGTGACAATGGGTCCATAAAAGAACGTTAGATCACAAAGGCGTCGATTCAAATCGTCGTTTCTATCACAACGACAGAGAACATCAAAGAAAAAAATACCTCACATAAACAGGGGAAAAGAAAAACATTCAATTTTAACCGAAAAGGGTGTTGGAATCAATCCGCTAATTTCTTGTGAGGGACACGTAACCTATCTCACATTGTCGCGCTGAAACGAACTCAAAGGGAGTATCCAAGCTATTGTCAAACGTGATAAGAATTCCACCCTCCATTTTATTCGTGAAGAGTTAATGAGAAAGCATCATTGGTCTGATAACCGTTTGTAGTTGAAAACCTAATCTGCGAAGCCTTTTTGACGAAGAAAATAACGTTGGAGATAACATTCTGAAATAAAAAAGGTGATAAACGCCAAGATAAATGTTTGGGGTTAGACAATGAAGTTGGTTTTATTAAGATTGTCTCCGATTCGTCTTTGTGCTCAAAAGATGAAGACGAGTTGTGATATATAAGATTGGACCCATTTTTATAACGGATTCTTTCTATTAGAAAAATAAAAATCTTACGCAAATAACCTGACTATAAAAAATATAGGCAAATTTTCTCGCACTAATTATAAACATAGTATATCAGCTGCATAATTTGATTTGATACCTTAAATTCTAGAACTTAGATTCATTGTTTTAATTTATTACCTATATATTCTGGTCCTGAACAAAATGTAGATTAAACTTAAACTGAACTGGGCTAAAAATTCAAACCCACGTTCTATGCATTTCAAATGGCTTGAAAATTTAGTTCCCAATCAAAATTCGGGTGAACACAATCAGCTTTCCTCAAAGTTCAAACGGTCGTCGGCCATGCGCAAAAAGGCTGGGGTCCAGGCTATCGGCTCGTATGCTCGATCTTGTAATAACTGGCTCGAATCGGTTTCAACTGGTAATATCTCGCTTTCAGGGGCGTAGTCAGGGCAAACGAGCACTCGGGGACTACGTCCGAGAGGCCGGACCTGAAACATGTTGTCATGAAGTTTGAAGAGTATTTTTGGAAAAAGCCAATTTTATGACGTCTGTACGCGATGTGAGGGATCAGGGAATTTGCGTTTTAAAATAAAAAGATATTTCAATGAAAATCACCAATTTACTTCGAACGTAAAAAGCAAACTAACAAAACATAAACTTGTCAAAATAAATAAAAAAGAAATACTTATTCAAAAAAACAGTATAAGTTTAGAAAAGAGATTGGTTTGCCACATTCTCCCCCTTCGTATGCAAATACGGAAACTAAAAGAGTGTGACAAGCCAATGTTGTAACCCTACGCAATAACTGCTACCTTTTTGACTGGCCTACGCAACTCCCCCCCTTTTGTAGCAATGTCAACAACCCGTACTACTCCGTCTCGACCAGGGTGGACTCGGGTGACTCGACCCTTTGGCCATACTCCTCGTGGAAAACGGTCATCTGCAATCACAACAATATCGCCAACGTTAATATTCTTGGTGTTGGGTGCAGACGGTGGTCTGGCTTGCAGTGTAGGCAGGACTTCTCGTATCCAGCGTGCCCAAAAATTATCTGCTAGTCGGGATGCCTTTTTCCACTCTGCTCTTCCAACCAGTACAGAGTCATTGAAAGCAGGTGATGGAACTGATATATTTGACGACTGGCCAATCAAAAAGTGAAACGGAGTCAGTGCCTCTTCGTCTTCAGTGTCCACAGCCACATGCGACAATGGGCGAGAGTTGACAACGGCTTCCGCTTCTAAAAGGAAAGTTAGAAACGTTTCCTCTTTTGGCGCTTTCTGGTGCAACGTTACTCGAAGTGCTGTTTTAGTTGACCGCACCATTCGTTCCCAGCATCCACCAAAAAATGGAGCCGCTGGAGGCACAAACTTCCAGGTTATGCCTCTGGTAGCTGTGAAGTCTTCAACGGCAGACCCAAAAAACTGCTTTAACTCCTTTTCTGCGCCAACGAAAGCTGTGCCGTTATCAGACATGATGGTTGTGGGTGTTCCTCTTCTGGCAATGAAACGACGTAAACTCATGATCGCCGAGTCGGTGGAAAGGCTATTGACTACCTCCAGGTGTATTGCTCTGACTGTCAGACATGTGTATAAGGCAACGTATCGCTTTTCTTTTCGACGTCCGACAGTAACTTCCAGGGGGCCGAAATAGTCAAGTCCAACATGTGAAAATGGCCGCTGATGATGAGCTAGTCGTTCAATGGGCAAATCAGCGGTTGGTGGAGATAGTGGTACTGACTTTTTTATGCGGCAGAATTTGCAGTTCTTAGAGATTGTTCTGACTGTAGGTCTGAGGCGTAAAATCCAGTATTTTTGACGAATTTCGTTAACGACAGTCTCATTATTTGCATGTGCCATGAGCTTGTGATAGTGATGACACAAAAGTCGGGCGATTGAGTGACGACCATCAAGCAACACTGGATTCCTTGCATCTTCACTGATATTCGGAGCAAGCTGTATGCGTCCTGCCAGTCTTAAAACCTTGTCCTTTCCGAAAGACGGCGACAGTTTAAGAAGAGAGCTGTTCTTTGGGAGAGCTTGTGATGCTAGAATGCAGCGAATTTCTTCATCAAAGCTTTCTAGTTGACACCTTCTCAATAAATGTTCTTCGGCGGTTTTAATGTGCTCAGCGGAAATAGCAGGAATTGTTGACAGCTGCGCCCCCAAACTATGACGATGAGATGAATTACATTCAGGTGAGTTGTTTGATGTTGTAGAAAAAGCGTTATTCCGGGATTTTGAATTTTGAGGATGAGTTTCTAAAAGTTTTTTAAATATCATCGCGGCTTGATGAGCTCGTGCTGTTGCCCTGACAAGACGTGTCCAGACGCTAAATCGATCTGGGTCTGCGGTTATAGGAGTAGGCAAGAGCTCACGCGTTGTGGTAAATCCCACCAATTCACACATTTTCGCTGTTTTAAGTTCTGTGAGAACTGGTGCGATATCTGCTGATGGTTCGGTTGGCCACATGTCGGGAGGTGTAAGTAAAAACGACGGGCCAACAAACCACCTCGACGATGATTCGATTCGCCGAACCCTCGTCGCATCGTCTGCAACATTCAAGTCTGTTGGAACCCATCGCCAGTCGTCAACGTTTGTGTTCTCAACAATTTCACCTACGCGATGGGCAACAAAAGGCCGGAATGTGCGAGCGTCGGCTCGAAGCCAACTGAGAACTGTCCTTGAGTCACTCCAATAAAATGTTCGTTGCGGTTTATTTTTATGACTTTCCGTTATCGTGACGGCAAAACGCGAAGCAATAAGTGCCGCCTGGAGCTCCAAACGTGGAATAGAAACCGGTTTCAATGGTGTGACTCTACACTTACTCCCAATAAGAGCGAGCTTAAAGTTGTCATCTGGTAAAATAAAACGCCAATAGGCTACGCAAGCGTAGGCAAGCTCGCTCGCATCGGCAAAAATGTGTAACTCGCGTTCTAGAATTTCAGCTTTGAAATAGCAACGAGGGATGCGAATGTTTGCTATAGCATTTAGCTCTGACAACCATACCTGCCAAGCGTTGACCTCAGCTGGTGGTAACTGATGATCCCATCCGATGTTGCTACGCCAAAGAGACTGAAACATGATACGACCCTTTACAACAATTGGAGCTAGTAGGCCTAAAGGATCATATACACGCATCAGTTGAGAGAGCACTTTGCGTTTAGTTAATTTAAGATTATGTGACTTTAAGTCTTCTTGTAAACCTGTCCTAAAACCTAAAGTGTCTTCGCTTGGGTACCAAAAAACACCTAAGGCACGCACTGGGTTACCTAAAGAAACTTCAGGAGTAGGAGTTGCACGTAAATCATCAGGTATTAAATTCAGTGCCCTCGGATCGTTTGACAACCAACCCCGCATCTCAAAGCACGCGGCTTTATGTACAGTAACAATGTCAATAGCCAGGCGTGCTGCTTCAAGAGCGTCGTCAACGCTCCCTATAAAATCGTCCATATAGTGATCGTGGACTATTGCATCAGCGGCTTCTGGATACAAATGGGCTAGTTCGTTCGCATTTCTATTTTTAATGTAAAGTGCGGTAAATGGGCTGGAACATGCACCGAAAATTACCGACGTCATCCTAAATTCCTTGACATCCTCGCCAGGGTCTGATCTCCATAAATAACGTAAGGCATCACGATCCTGAGTTCTGATTCTCACTTGTGGGAACATCTCTTTGATGTCAGCTGTCATTGCTATTCGACCTTCCCTAAAACGAAACAAGATTCCTAGAAGCGATTGAAGAAGATCAGGCCCGGGCAGCAACAAAGAATTCAGACTGACACCGGAAGTTTTAGCAGCCGCGTCATGTACCACACGCAACTTCTTTTTCTGAGGGTGGAAAACTCCAAAGTGTGGAAGATACCAACGAGGTGTTTCCGTAACGTGAACGACCTTAGTGTTATCGTTTGTGTGATAAGTGTCAACCGCACATTCTTCTGCATAACCTTTTTTTATCATGTCAGTCATGTAGGTATTATAGGCTTCCTTGAAAGCACTGTCTTGGGCCATTCGTCGTTCTAAAGAAAAAAGTCGAGACTCCGCCTGAAAGTAACTGTCTGGTACGACAGTGCTTTCATGGCGCCACGGTAAACCTACTATAAATCTACCTGAAGGCAAGCGTTCTGTTGTAGTACTGAGAATTTCAACAGCACGTTGATCTTCCGAATTATAAGTTTTGTGATTACTTATACCAATCGATTCTAATTTGTACTGTTCTTTAATCAAATACTCCAAAGAATCAACTTGCTCATTTTCGGTGTAAAGTGTGGTACACACTGTGTGGTTAACAAAAGTGGTTGGAATTGTTCGCCTACTTACAGAGCCATATAAAGTCCAGCCTAATGCAGTGAAACAAGCAACTGGTTCAAAACGGCGGCCCTTTCGGACCTCGCGAGTGATTGACAAGTACCAGTCCTCTGCACCGATAAGTATCGTTGGTACCGCATCGTTATAGATGAGCATGTCGGTTAAATCGGTTAAATGATGGTATTTGGCAATATCCGAATGTTCTATCGTTTGTTTATGCAAAGTCAAAGAATCTATAGAGCGAGCATTTTTTATCTCAAATGACTCTTGTGTGTACCTGCCTTTAATATTAAAAGTGACGTAAGAAATGTTTGTGTTTTTGTTCATACCACCTACTGCGTTGATTTTAATAGTGTCAGATGGACCCGTAGCGCCGATTTTGTTGGCCACCACAGAGTCTATAAGCGTGGCGGTGCTGCCATCATCTAATAGCGCGTACGTATCGTAAGATCCTGTAGGACCCGTAATAGTTACGGGTACAACTTTCAACAAGGTAGTGCATAAACGCGTCTGAGGATTTGAAGTCGACAAACCAACTACTTCTTCAATCTGCGGTTGAGACGGAGGGGGTGCTGTCGCAGTCGAGCCGTGAAGGAGTGCGTGATGTCGCCGCGTGCAGCCGTCGACGCCGCATGCCGCTGCCTTACAATTGTTCCAGGTGTGAACGTTGCCTTTAAGACACCTGTAGCAAATTTTCTTACTGCGCAGCCAAATCCACCTATCCTCAACTGTCAAAGACTTAAAACCTGAACAATCTTTGATGTTGTGTGGTTTGTCACAATAAAGACATTTATTTTTAGTTTTTGAGTCACCTACTGCATGAACAGATATTTCAGAACGAGTGATAGGTTTAGAAGAAGAAGATTTAGACATAGGAGTGGCTTGGATGGAATCAGGTGATAAACCAAACTTAGTATGTCGGTCGAGCTCCCGTACTAAGAAATCACTTAACAACTCTAATTTACTTTTGTGTTCCTGGTTGTCAAAAGCAAAATCAGTCCACCTCATTCGCATAGTATAGTTAAGCTTATTTAGAATGCAATAAAATAACTCAGGCGAATGTAGGTAATCGTTTTGGCGCAATAGTCTTATAGTAGCTACACTATTTCGTACTCGTGCCGTAAAGTTAGCCAAACCCTTCAAATCCAGAGTGAGGTTCGCCAAAATCTTCAAGGCTGACACTTCGTGGAACACGATCACCTCCGGCCGCGCGAAGCTGTGCTCGAGGAACTGCAGCACGTCGTCGGGCGTATCGGCCGCCAGCAGCTGTGCCGCGACCGCCTCTCGCGCCGCGCCTTGTAGAGCGTTTTGCAGTCGCGCGACGTTCTCTAAAGGAGAGTAATTGTCTTTAGTATTGTCGTAAGCTTTTTTAAATTGGAGCCAATGCAGTGCATCGCCTGAGAACTGTGGCAAATTTACGTGATGCACCTTTTTGTTTCCAGTTTGAGTTATAACAAGAGCCCTTGTAGCTGATGCTGACTCAGTAATAGCTTTCACCATTTCAGAAAAAGCTGGGCACAATGAGGTATTAATCAGCTGTGAACTCTCTAACATATTGTTAACTCGGGCTTCTGACCGTGCGACTGCCGTGTTATGTGACGGCCGCTCAGAATTGCCCTCGTGAGCGTTGGTTTCAACTAATGGAACGTTGCCATTAGAGAGCTCTACACCCAGTGATTGTGCTGGAATCGCGTCGTTCATATAAATAAAATCCTTTACCTGTTTTTGTTGAGTTTTTACCCACGTCTCAATCCTTTGTTGTGATGAGCAAGAGCTGTGATGTGAAGCTCTAGAGCTGCGACGCGAACTACGCGACCCGCCAGATGTGACCTCAATCATGGCAAGCTTAGCACGCAGTTCTTCTTCGTCCGCTTTTGTCGCAAGTGCAGCCAGTTCTCGCTCGCGTTGCTGCTCACGCTCCGCCTGCTCACGCTCGCGTTGCTGCTCACGCTCCGCCTGCTCACGCTCGCGTTGCTGCTCACGCTCCGCCTGCTCACGCTCGCGTTGCTGCTCACGCTCCGCCTGTAGCCGCGCCCGCTCGAGCTGGCGGCGCCGGAAATCTGCTTCTGCAGCGAGCTTCTGCGCTCTGATGGTCGCAGTTGTTGCAGACGATATCGTACGTTCACTAACACACACGTCACTGTTCACGTTATCCGCGTGATCCCCCTCTTTTGTGACCGCAGGGCGTGCCCCGGGATCGGAAGTTGATGCCATCCGAGCCTGTTTTGTTTGGCTCCTTGTGATAGGCATCATTGAAAATTTTACGGAATTTAGAATTTAGAAAAATACTGGTTCAAGACGTTAGTGGAGAAGGACCATAAATGTACGCGATGTGAGGGATCAGGAAAGAATTTGCGTTTTAAAATAAAAAGATATTTCAATGAAAATCACCAATTTACTTCGAACGTAAAAAGCAAACTAACAAAACATAAACTTGTCAAAATAAATAAAAAAGAAATACTTATTCAAAAAAACAGTATAAGTTTAGAAAAGAGATTGGTTTGCCACAACGTCCTTTATATTTTTATGTCTTTAAGAAAAAGACGATGGACGGAGAACGTAGATAACTATTCAATAAAAATAAAAAAGCAAAAAAAAAAACAAACAAAAGTAATCAAATTAAACAGTAATAGTGAAGAACGGAATCTCGATTTTTGGGAAATTTTCCTCTTACCTATGTTAGACGCATTGCTGATGTCTATAAACTAGGAATTGTAGAAGATTATAGAAAAGCCTATGAAAATAATGTTAGCTAGAGTTCATATCTGGTTCAGGCAGTTTCTGCGAATTAGCCAACCGGTTTGACGGTAGCGTGCGACCCCTATGTGCATACGTAATTGATGTGCCTCCCTCCAATTTACGCCGCACGTAAACGAACGTATTTTACCACCGCTTTAGTGCGTGTTTTAACCGTCGAAATGGAAAAAAAATTGAAATATATTTTGTTTGACGATTTATGGTGGGCGATCCAGCACGCATTGGTGGCTTTGTAATAAAACGTATGTTCGTTGTTGGTTTTTTTTAAAGTCACGGGACATGTGTAAAAGCTGCTTCAATTTTTGAAGTCATTTTCAAGAAAATATGTTTAATTACAACCCATGTTAAATAAATAAAATAAATAAAATCTTTATTTTCTCATCACAAACATACATTTACAGTTGGACAACAAATGAGACACATAAAATAAATGTTTGTGTGAGACTGGTGCCTATGCTAGGTATAAAATACCTGTGTTACAGGTCACCAGCCTCTCACCTCCTCGGACAGTTGTACAATTAATTAGGTAGACAAATGATGGAAAAAATAAAAAAAATATATACTGTGTAACATTCTAACTTATCTAGTAAATGTGTGTGTGTGTGTGTGTATGTGTGTGTGTGTGTGTATGTGTGTGTGTGTGTGTGTGTGTGTGTGTGTGTGTGTGTGTGTGTATGTGTGTGTATGTATGTGTATGTATGTGTGTGTGTGTGTGTATGTGTGTGTGTGTGTGTGTGTGTGTGCGTGTGTATGTGTGTGTGTGTTTGTGTGTGTTTTTGCGTGTGTGCGTGTTTGTGGGTATGGGTGCGAGCGTACGTGTGCGCGTGTTTGTGCATTTATCGTTATAATTATATATTTATAAGTAATTCAATGCATATCATGAGTTATTTCATCACTACAATGAAATCTTCAGTGCTCACATAATCAAGATTACACAGCCAGAGAGTTAATTTAGTTTTACACGAGTGCTTTGGTAGGTGGTATAAGCTCAGTATATTGTTCAGCTTATTGTACAGGTAGCTTCCTAAGAAGCAGAAGAATCTGTGGGCAAAAGCTGTGTTAAAAGACAGATTATAGCAAACCCTACCCCTCCTACGTCTGTTGATCGCTAATAGAGGGTCGTATGTGATCAGCGATTGCTTGCGGAGCACTACCGAGACAATAAACAACTGACGTACTGTTAAAACCTTCCAGAAGTTGTATACCTCAGTAGTGGGATACAAGAGGGGGAGAAATGCAGCAATCTTCAGGATAGCTCGTTGGGCTCTTTCCAGTTTTAGTAGATGGGTTTTAGAAGCTCCACCCCAGGCTGAGATGCAATAGCACAAAATGGATTGGCACAGGGATTGATAGACCATTCTAAGAATTTTAAGGTCAGCTAGATGTCTCAGTGTCTTAAAGACATAAATTAATTTTCTGACTCTACTCGTCACCAGATCAAGATGCGCATAAAAGTTTAGATGAGAATCGACTATTACGCCCAAGTACTTAATGGTGTCAGAATGAATCAACTGAGGACAGGAGCAGTGCGTTTTGGAGTAACATATGTTCGAGTGTGATATCAGTTTATGATCACTTGGCTGCCCTCGTCTATCAATAGAAAAAGTCAAGTATTTAGTTTTTGATACATTTAACGCTAATGAATTTCTAGAAAGCCAGCCATGTTGCAGTAAAAAGCCGTAAGGGAGTCCTATAATCAGCAGTGGACGTAATTTGCCTGATAATGATAATGACGATTGTGGTGATATTAAGATAAATTTTTATGTAATAATAATCATATATTTTGATGTTATTTTAACCCAACATTCACATCGTCAAATTGTGATAAATGACTTCTATGTAGTATTAATGATGCAAAAAGAAAAAAATGGCCTCAACTTTATAAACCGTACAAAGAACTCACATACCCTCGAGGTCCATTTGTTTAATTGATACCGCCTCCCAATTTAACGATTGCTCGTAACATATAATCTGCTACCTATCTCTATAAGAAATAAGCACTCTTTGAGCTGTTGTTTTTATAGTTTGATGAATAAAGTTTTAATTCTTATTATTCCATTTTACTCGGTGTATGGATCCGATTCGTAAGAAGCCTGTTATTAAATATATTAAATATAATATATTTTACTAGTGGGTTCTGAGCTCGCAGAAGAACCTAAATATAATTTTCACATTTTCTGCAAAATGATTTCTTTTTCAAATAGTGAGATTAAAAAATATTTTACAGAAGGTGATTATTCATAAGATATGGAGAAAAGAAGTAGTAGTAACATACATTTATTTGCCCACAAATTTCATGATATTGTAACTTTCTGTATTATTCATGCATATTCCATTGCTGATATCATTGAATGGGATCGCATCTATCGTGTCTGAAAAATCCAATGAATTCCTCACGGCACTCAATTGTAGCTTTCCTTTGGCTATTGTTTATGCGAAACAAAAGGTGGACGCCTCTTGTTTTTGTTTCCTACAACCATTGTGGAGCCTTATCGACAGTTGGAACCAGGGACAGACATTGGTGTGAATTGAGTGATAGCGATTTCCCATAAAGCCTAAAGTTCAATGATGATGGCAGACATATTTCAAGGTAAGCATTTTGAGCACCTTTAGAAGATAAAAAGGAAGGCACTCAAAATATGTCCCTAGTTAAAGGATTATTATTATTGTTAACAATGTTAAGCCCTATGTTATTAATAAATACATACTTATTGTTACTAGTAATGCCTCTTTCATTTAAAACTTACAGTGACCGGTATTTTTATATGCCTATTGTTACTGTGTACTGTATTACCAAAACATCAAAATTAACACATTATATTTTAATGGTGTTTCTGTAAAATCATAAATAAAAAACCTAATTGATCTTGATCGGAAACAATTTGAAAGAGTGGAGGAAACCGGGATATTTCAATTTCGTTACATCAATAAATACAAAAAAGCATTGGAAATCCAATCAAACAATTTTTAAAAGTAATAACGTTTTTGGGACTAGTCAATGGGACTAGTATAAAATTTCAAAGTTCTAATAACTGGGCAAAAGCGCAATATTACAATCAAAGGCACGATTGACTGATCAATACTTTAGAGACAGGACTCTGGGTGGAGATCTGTATGGAAAATTAGCGCACTGTGTTCACAATCCCACACTTATATTATTTTCACTACTTAATTGTAAGTAAATTTAAAAAGACGAACATAGACCAAGGGACAAGGATGATAATATATAATATCATTCGATGTTAAACAATAAAATATTCAACTGTATCGTGTCTAGAAGAGCCCGAATGTGGTGGGGCTTGAAAATCATTTTGAATTTGATCAAAACAAGTGACCGCAATTTAATACTGCGATATATTTTTAGACTTTTCTCAGTAGGTCCTTTCAAAAGATATCTGGGTACCAAAAGGTTTCATATAATTTTTCATCATCAAAACAATATTAGAAGTTCACGAAAAACTTACCAAATTTTTAAGAGATAAAATGGTATGTTCCAGATTTAGATAAATCCCTGAGAGCGGTGATCTCAAATGCATGTTGACTGAAGTAAGTGGAGTGCAGGCGCCAGTAGACGCACCATTACTGCTATTCCCTGAATATTTGCAGACGGACGCTGCTAGGAACCACTCAATACATTACCATCTATCAGAGTTAGAACATTCACTCGGAATTGTGTTTGCTTATGGAAGTTTGATAGACTGTTTGCGAAAATTGACGAATCTAATTGAGCTGTTTTTAAAACAAATGCAAATCACTCGGATCATTTTGTTAATTACACTACATGATTAAAAAAAATATTGAGGAAGGAAAATAAGATTACATCCGCTATATTATTTTTCTAAGCTATTCAATATAAAATCGTAGGCATTTTGTAGCAATAAGCTTTGGTATTATTATCACGAGTATTAACTTTCGATTCGACAACATGTAGCTTACTCAAGTTTTTTCTTATGTATGAGGTAAATTAAAAAGTAAAAAGCATGAGAATAATAGATAACAGTCTCGCAACATTTGATGTGATGCAGCCTACCCGTTAAAGGAATCACTTGTAAAATTCAACAGGCTTGCCAATGTGTCAGTGGCTGAGTAGTTTAGGCATGTGGTATAGCAGGACATTCCTTGTCTGGCGCAGTTGCTTTTTAGGGTTCCGTAGCCGAATGGCAAAAAGCGGAACCCTTATAGTTTCGTCAAGTATGTCTGTCTGTCTGTCTGTCTGTTCGTCCGTATGTCACAGCCACTTTGTTCAAAAACTATTAGCATCACACAGCTGAAACTTGGTAAGTAGATGTATCTTATTCACCGCTTTCCGATTTATGTACTAAAAGTTTAAAAAAATGATATTTAAGGGGGGGCTCCCATACATGAAACTAAAACCTAAAATCATTTTTTTACCCAAAGCTATACATGTGGGGTGTCTATGGATAGGTCTTTTAAAATGACATTGAGGTTTCTAAAACCATTTTTTCTAAAAGTCTAAGGTTTGAGGTATAGACGCTTCCAAAGTGGTAAAATGGGCGTCCCCCCCATCTAACCTTTGAACTAAAAAAGTGAAAATTTTGAAAAAAATATATGGTGCAGATCTCAACAAAAACTTTCAACCAAAATTGGTTTGAGCGTAATCAGACTAGTAGTTTTTGAGATATAGCACATTTTTATTAAGCGCAAATTTGACTTTGTCTTTCATACAAACACTATAGAAAACAAAGTTATATTTGCAGTCAACAAAATATTGTGGTATTTTGGCTAAGTGGAAGTAAGAATCCCTAATTCAGTTAAGGTTGGCACGGAACCCTCAGTGCGCGAGTCCGACTAGCACTTGGCCGGTTTTTTCTAGTGCGATTTCTAATATTAATTTCGTATAGTGAGTGACAAATCACTTTAAATCATAATTCATTACATTTAAACTACACTAACGCTATTGAGAAAAATACTGTTGAACGTTTTAATAAAGAACGTTAAAACAATCATAAAATTTGATTTGTGAATTATAAATTATAGCTTGCGAGTAACAATTTTCGATCCAAATCACGAAATGAGGTCTTAATAATTTGTGAATTATGTATTTACGGAAACGTTTTATCCTTTTCTCTACTTTAGAGCCGATTTTTCTATGGTCAGATAAAACATAACAGATTGATAAGTTATAAAGCGACAGATTTAAAAAAAATGCAGTTACTGATTGCTGACAATTAGGTGAAGTTTTAAAAATTGCCATATTGTATTTTGTTCAACGAATATTTCTTATCTGACTATCAGCCAAAAGAAAAATCTGGCCTAAGCAAAATTAAAAATATTTCTTAACTTAGTTTCAATTATTAAAATGATCGTGTCCATTTCCAAGCCAAAAATTATAATCGTGACAAGTCAAAAAAAAAATTGGTCATTTGCATAGCAAGAAACAAATTTGAACGTGATGCTTGCTTCTGTCAGTGAGATTGCTCCGAATAGCCGGCAGTTTAGAGCTAGTAGTATGCACAGTTCACAATTTAATCTACTCTGCTGACAATCCTCGGGAGTCGGGCAGGCGTCCAACAGATTTGTGCGCTTAGCAGCGCTGACTTCGCATTTGCAGTTATACATTTTATTGCGTATTTTAAGTGTGCAAGAAATATGTGCAAACGTATTAGGAAATTGGTGACGTCTTTTAGAGGGTTACATAAATAAATAAACATGCACCCAACAAAACACCAACTGTCTGGTTTCAAGGTAAGGAAGTTAATAAAACTGAAAACCAGTTAGGTTCAAAATAATAGTAAAGTTAGATATTGCAAAAAATGGCAATCCACCCCAAGAATATAAAGAACCGAACAATACTTATAGGACGGTTACAAATGAAATCCACCGTATAAATGTTTGGGTAAATAAAAATAAAATAAATAATTGACGCGAGGGAATTTTCCAGGCTTAAATCAGAAATATTGCCTTTAAATGATCAAAGTGACTTAGCCTCTTACATTTTCGTCACAAAAAAATTAAACGATTTCCTCGATTGTTAACCAAACACTGCGCAATCAAAACTTTTTGATTTCAAACAAATTCCCAAATCAGAACAAACCCGTAAGTCATAATTAAGTTTTGAATTAATTAACGAAATCAAAGCCTAATTGGTACGTGTTGCCCCCGACACCTGGGTTACAGGTTAACAGATGAACAAAGAAAACAACTTTGTCGTCAAATTTCAACAATTGTTTAAACAACCAAATCCACTCAAAGTTACATGGCAAATAAATAAGCTTCTGAAGAACTAAGATAACAACTTTGATGTTAAGGAGACGTGGTCTTATTAAACAGTATTAAAAAATAAAGTAGTACAACAGGTACTGTTTCGTAACTATAAAGATGCTTATTAGTTTAAAAGCTTCCTCTTTCATAATTTATTTTAGACTTCGAGATACCATTTTTAGAAATTAAATTAGTTTGCTATATTTCTAGAACCAAAGTTATTTTATGGCAATACTGGCTTATTTGTAGTACGTACGCTAGATTATTTGAATTCAATCAAAACTTAAATTATGGATATAGCTTGCGATTAACAATTTTCGATCCAAATCGCGAAACGAGGTCTTAATAATTTTGAAATAACGTCGATCAACACTACTCGTATATTCAATTTACGATCACAGCATCACTTATCAGTCTTATCACCAGGTGCGATCACAGGCAAATGCCTGACCATTAATAAAAAAAAATAATGATGCCAAAGTAACTGATATTCAGATACAAATGAAGTAAAATCGAAACCTGTAATAAACTTCGCCTTAAGTTTAGGGCCCGAAATGAGTGAGCAACTTGCCGCCTTAATTGACGCTCGGGCAAACTTCGAAATATTAATATTTGTCAAGGGCGACGGCAAAATACACAGTTTGTCTCCGCTCAAGCAACATGTCAGTTAAGGAAATTAATAGTTAAGTTTGGATGAAATTCGGCAAAGTCAGGAAAAGTTATCTCAGTCTAAGATAGGTAAGCACTTGGAGGTGTGACTCTTGTAAATAATGTTGCTGTATTCAGGTGAAATTATCCAAATATTTATGTAACAATTTGCACCAATCATTTCTGTCGACTTATGACTGAACTAAACACTTTCAGCTACTTTTTGACAGTAAAAAACGAACCAAGCCAATGCAAGACAAATTCATATTTACACATTATGCCATGAACTTCCTTTTAGAAACACCTGTACGATTATGGACATTCATTAATAAGTGGATCAAAATCAAAATTTAAAATTAAAACGCTTAAAAATATATATTCTAAAGTGCAAGAGCGCGAGGATGAAGGCAAGAATCAAATCAGTCTTGCAATCACACGCAGTGCAATCCTTGAACATCATTGCCATGTAAAATCCTTTATTTCCCGGGGTAACAGAATGATCTGTCCCTATCAGGGGAAATCCCGCTAACTTACGCCCCTTGTGTTGCCAGGAGGAATGGTGATATTTCCACCTAATACTGGCTCCTTTGAATTGTTACCATGGCGTGTTTTACACTCCACGATGATTCAGGATTCAGGGGCTTGGGGTGAAACGAAGTTCGCTGGGACGGCTTGTCTTATAAATTTAAGTAACGATACTTTATGGACCATAATAAACCATAGTAATGTATTTTTAATTACTGGTTGTATCTGACTAACTTAGTACTGCCCAATTTTAAATAAAAAAAGTTACAGATCATTTCTAAAATAATTTGTATGGCAACGTGAGTATGTAATATGTTTAGTTTTTATTCTATTTAGGATGGTTTCGCTAGACCAAGCCAAGTACGACTAAGATGGATTAAGTAATGTAAATTGCACGTGTAAAAACCAACCGTGACTCGGTGTTAGACGAGGAATCGAACCCCGTGTCTTACATTAATCGGGCGTAGTCAGCGTGTCAGAGGCACGGTTGCTTTTTACAAGAGCAATTACATTATTAAGTTTGTATAGTGACAAAACACTATAAAAATAAAAATCAACTATAAGATGGATTTATTTTAAGATACCAATCACGTAAAACTTTTTCATTGTAAGGTTTAGATTTAAGTCCTCAAGCAGCGCTGCTGGCTGGAATGAAGTGCTTAATATACGTTCGGTGTAAGCGTGCCCATCCGAAACGAATAGTCCTGTCAGCTCCAGTGCGTGCAACGTCATGGCTCAAGTCTATCACGTGACTACAAGTAACTCTTCACTCTGTCCGCTGCACTTGATTGCTGTTTGAGCATCAAGCAACAATCAAGATGGGACTCGACCCTTTGATGATAATAGTAATAATAACATTCCCGTAAATTGTTTCTAAAAAGTTTTCTGCGTTATTTTTTTTCGAAGGGTTTGAAACAGGTTTCACTAGTGACAATAAACATTAACCAACGATTTATTCAAATATGGAATGTTATGTCGTATGAAGTATTGGATAGATAATGCTAACTAGAACATAAAGACATTGTAAATCAGACCGTTAGTAAGTAATCATAAGCACCTACAAAAAATGAAAAATTAAAATGAATGAACACATTAAATATGGGGAGAAGATACCTGACATTACATGTAAAAGTTATATATAAGGCACAATCAGCTTTATTGTGCACAAAATTTTGTGTCGATTTTGCTTTGTAAACAAAACGTTTCGTATGCCTTTAAAAATGTCAAAAACGAGTACGGTGACTTTTTCACAGAAAATTTCGTTTCGCACTTTTGTGTACACGTACATTTTGGTCTTTGTAAAAGCACATAATATTAAAAGTTAAAACTTTGTCTTTCTACTGAACTTAATTTGTTTGTAAAACAAAGCTTTGAGAGTATTATTACAAAATAAAGATAGATAGTACAGAAGTCAAACTACATACAAAGTGCGCTCGAGCACCGCACACATAGGCACCTCTGACAGATGACGAGATCTCGGAACGTTTCGGGACAGTGTGTTATGGTTTCAAAGTACTAATTTTTATTTAGATTTTCACGCAGTTATTGCCATTGTTTAGAAAATACATGACGCTTGTTTTATTCAATAATAACGAAAAAATATATTATTATGTCTCTCATTGTATTCTAGCTATCGTTTCATCGGTTATTTCCAAAACAGTTCCATGGAGCGGAAGACCAGTCTGCCTTTATTAGTAATGTCAACATTAACAGCATAATGACCTATTTAACAGTAAACAGCGAATTCCCAACGCGCTGTACAAAAGCGGCAAAATTTCAACAAGAGATAATTGGCCGAGCTGATATTTCAGCTTGATTAATAACATTATAAATCAGTCCGAAATCCCGGCCTTAATGTAAAAATAAAAACGGCCATTTAGATTACAACAAGACGATTTCGGCTTTTATAAAATTAATAACGAATTTTAAGACCTTAATGTATTCCGCTTACAATAATGATTACGTTACGACTTAGTTTCGTTAAATAATAACATCAAAAGTAGATCGCTTATATTAAATTTTCTTTCACTATTTTTAGGGTTCCGTAGTCCAACAGGAACTTTAATAGTTTCGCTATGTCCGTTTGTCCGCGACATAGCTCAGAGACTATAGGTACTAGAAATTTTTAATTTAGCATGGGTATGTATAACTTTCTCGCCAAAGTGGTAAAACATAATTTTGTTTGGATATTTTTTTCTGCATTACCCATCATGTGGGGTATTTCTGAATAGGTATTTTAAGATCGTGAGTTTGTGCTAATATTTTTTAGATTAAGTGATCCGTTTTCATAACATTCAGATTTAAAAGGTAAACTTTTAGTGTCCCCACTCTCTACGAACTAAGGTAAGGTAATAAGGTAAGGTAATAAGGTAAGGTACTAAGGTAGTGGATACGTGAAAAAATTCACAGCATATATGACATATATGATGACGAAGAAAATATATCACGGCTACAATAGGTTAACAAATAACAAATTTTATAGTCCATTTATTTAAAGCTTAGAGATTTTCATGTTAATTTTCACTTTATTATTTTTACCCCCAAAAAGCATGTCATCGTCTCTTATCGCCGTAAAAAAACAAAGTTGTGATCCAACGCCATCAAAATAAAAGTAAAATCGGGGTTGCCTCATATTATGATATTTTGTAATTTCATTCAGAATCAAAACCTTATGAAGCTGTTTTCGTTGATCTAAATCATTTTTTGCTGGACATGTAAGGGCAATGACATGCTTATATTTTACATAGTTATGTAGATACGGAACTCTATATGCGTGAGTCCGACTCGCACTCAGTCGGATTTTCCGTATGGAGTTTGACAAACATGTGATTCATTCAGTTAATTCATTTGATGGCTCAACTAAGCCAGCAATCAAAATACAGTCACGCATTTGCTTCTTTATTTATATTTTGTTCGATGATTTAAAGATTATGTACTATTGAGATGCAACTCAATAATCTACAATCTAGATACAAATGTACACTGAACGCTCTAATTCATTAAGTAGTAGCAAAGCTCTATGCTCCTCGAAATTAATAATCATCCACGCTCACAGACATACTGAATAGCTTTGTACATTGTACAAAGCGATTGGAGTTTATAGCGATTCAGGTATAGTGGAATATAATACAAGATTGTATTTGCTAGATCAGAAATAAACCATCTACAGCATAATGAGCACAATTACCTTAACAGTATCTAATCCATAAAAGTTACCTAATATTGCTAATTTCACTTGTTAAAAGCAACTGTGTCAGTCACAGAGTCAAACCCTGTAACTTACACTATCCGCGTGCTTATACCACTCGCTCACCAACACATTAGCAAGTATGTTATATTTTGCAAATGCTTTCTGTAACGCGTAAGCAGCTGTGTGTGTGTGTGTGTGTGTGTGTGTGTGTGTGTGTGTGTGTGTGTGTGTGTGTGTGTGTGTGTGTGTGTGTGTGTGTGGGGGGGGGTGTGTGTGTGTGTGTGTGTGTGTGTGTGTGTGGTAACGTGCGTCCGGATAGCGTAAGACATAGGATTCGATTCCTTAACTGACACAGTTCCTTCTTTTTCAATATGAATACTAACCCCCTTATTCATAATAACTCAAACGGTCTTTAAAACCTATTTCACTTTCTGTCAAATGATAACAGCGCGCCAAGAAAGAACGAGACAAAACAGTGTAATAGCTAAAATAGGTTTAGCTCGTCAAGTATGTGTGAACGAGACACAATAGAAATTCCATTATTATGCGACTCCCGGCAGTCGTTTGATACCTGACTGATTACAAGACCGTATGAGTTATTATGAGTATGGGTAAGTTTGCATTAATGATTTATTTAAGCTTATCCACGTGCAAGTGGGCAAGCATTCACGAAAGCGGATTGATACAAATGTGACAGCGGCAAACGCAATTAACTTCCGTGATTGGTGGATGCGGTGGGATTGGACAATCCAAACAATCATAGCAGGTTAATGAATGACAAATCGAATTGATGGATGCTCGGGAAACCAAACCATTGAAGGTGGCCTTATTTTGAACTGAAATTGATGTGTTTTTGTCTCTTTCAAAAAAAATAGAATGTACCTAGACGTGTTTTTAAATGAAAATACCGGTCCCCCGCGAATGCGTCTGCGCGTTTTGAGTTTGGTCCCTCCCCTTCCGTCGCAGCGTGATGCTTTATAAACAAATAAACCCTTCAGTTTTACATTATTATAAAGATAAAAATAAATAAATAAACGTTTATTGTTCCACTTCAATTACACTAATTGTAACATAGTATGCATAGTAGTACATCAGCAATCAGCCATCCAACATCGAACTAGGAATTAACCTGTATCTCGAGTGGTGGTAGGCATCATGAGCATGATTAATTAGCAGTTGTCTCAAGTTTACATTTAAAAGTATTTTATACTTGGATATTTTAAAATTGAAAAACGAAAATACCAACTAAATAGTTTTTAGTATTTCACTTACTTTTTTAACAACAATCCGTAATTGGTCCGTGTATGATAGTAAATGGTATTTTATTCATGCACTCGTGGTTTTTAGTTTACACAAGAACAAAGCCTTGAACTGAAAATGCAGACATGATTCACAATTTAGGAACTCAGATACTCTATTTCTGAATCACTCACGTTAGAGCACAACGATGTCTACTGATTATATTATTTACTTTTGCAGCATTTTGTACTTTTAAGCACATCTTATCTACTCGTAAACAGCGAGCGATAGATAGAGTACAAGACATCTTTCAGTATCTGTGTGTGTAATTAAAACATAAAATAAATATTTAACCATCTTAAACGTGCAACAAACGGCCAATTTCGAGATCGATAAACTAATAGTTAAAAATCGTTACCAGCTGTTGAATATTTACGATTGTGCGTGTTTATGGTTCTTCAAATAGCCATTCTGACATTTGGTTGAGATATTTTTCTTAAAAACACACACAATCTTAAATATTATAAAAATTGAGTTAAGTATCCACGTACCCGGGGTAGACACCCTTAGAAGACAAAGAACTTAAGTCTAAAGAGCCAAAAATTCGATTAGTAGAGATAAGGAAGCGAGCGATTTAAAATTGAGCCCCAGATACCGCAAACGGCACCTGTTCACAAGCTATGATATACGAGCCGTCTATGGCTCTGCATAGTAATATCGCCTTGGAACGTATAGGTATCTAAAACTACACTACCCCAAATATAATGCTTTTGTTAGATTCATGACAATATCAGGTTTTTGTTTCGCATGCTGTCTCCTTTGAGCGTTCACTTTGTAATTTTATAAGGTGCACACTGTCATAATTGTTTCGATACTTTGTATCATCATCAAAAAGAGCTACGCTCTTTTCGGTTCAGCTTTTTCCATTAAAACTCCAAACTAGGGGAGATAGTGTGGTTGTTTCCCTCTTATTTGTTTTATTTATTTAAAAACTTTATTGCACAAATAAAAGTGTACAAAAGGTGGACTTAATGCTAAAAGCATTCTCTCCCAGTCATACCTTTAGGTCATGCAGAGAGATTGTGATGGGTGCAGGAGAGTGTTGTAAATAGAAATTAAAATTGCAACAAAATACTAAATTTTAGAATAATAATATTATATACATACCATAATTTACATACTATAGGTTTATAAACTAAATATACTCTCTTGTTTTCCACACTCTGCATTTTATTACCCAGTCAAAAGCCTTCCCTGATATACTATATCTTCAGCCTTCTGCCAGTACTGATGTCGTTGCTACCAAACACTAGGAGAAAGCTTATTTGATGGCAGCGTTCCCGCGCTATGGCCTAGGATCGTCACTGAATATTATTGCTTTTAATAGAGAAACCCATCCCACTAGATTCCCACTACATTCTGGTAAGCCTGCCGCCGTTTGGTTGGGAACTGCTTATTCAACATATCGCAGCTAAGCACCATATAATCTCTCTGCATGACCTAAAAGTATGACTGGGAGAGAATGCTTTTAGCTTTAAGTCCACCTTTTGTACACTTTTATTTGTGCAATTAAGTTTTTAAATAAATAAACTCTTGTGGCCATTCACTAATCGCCACCTGTGAATCCATATCCATATTGCAAATGTTAAGATAGCACCATCGTTGATTAAAATATTCGAAAATAACTAATTAATGAAGACAGCTTATCATATTTTTATTCCTGTAAAGCAGTTTTCACAGGAAAAGAGGTAAAGAATTTCAACACAAAAGAATATAAAAGAAAAAAAACAAGCAACGAATTCTGAACCTCTCGTAAAATAAAAAAATGCTTTGAACAAACGCATTGTTGAATAATTTTCACACTGAAAAATACCTTCTCTGAGAATTGAATTTACTTGAAAATTACTTGCATTACGAGAAATATCTTGTGTAAGTTTTTCACGTTTTCATTTAGTTCCAGTGTACTTTTTTTAAGTGGAAACTAAGGAATGTTAATAAAGTTATTCTAAATGCTATTCGTACAGTTCATCATGTGTATGTGCTTCGAGAAATTCCAAAAAACAAAATTATTACCAAATGCGACTGACGAAAACATGGCTGTTTTCAGTTTCTGAGGTTATTTATTGAATTATTCAGAGGCCACACAAATTAACTCGTCAAGTATGTGTGAACGAGACACAATAGAAATTCCATTATTATGCGACTCCCGGGAGTCGTTTGATACCTGCTACTACTCGTGTATTACTACTCGTGTATAAAATTCGGCAAACCGAACATAAAGCTTTATTTGGTAACAGGACTGTTTTCAGTCGTATGATTTGCAAAAAGCAAACTCTTTTTAAAATGGATTTTATCTCTAACATCATTTTTAGTTTTGAACAAAATGCAGAATAACAGAAAGCGGAAATAATTGAAAAATCAAACACACTCGCCGTTAATACCCAATGTGGCTGTAACAGTGACAACTAATCCTCCCAACATATTGGTGCATTAAGCCCCAATGTAGATCAGCAGTGGTCGTACTCGGGATTTGCGAAATTTATTCCCACGACCAGAATACGCCCCTGTAGGCCACAGCACATGTAGAGCAACTAGATGTAACTTGTTTAGTTAAAAAATATACATTTTAAAAATTTTACAGTACAGTAAGATGTACTTTCTGTATTTAAAATTCCGATTAGGTTACGAAACAATTTATATGATTTAGGGCCGATTTTTCAATGGTCAGTTTTTTAAAACATAACAGACTTATAAATTATAAAGCGACAGATAAAAAAATAGCAGTTACGTATCATTGCTGACAATTAGGTGACGTTTTCAAATGAACCATTTTGTATTTATGTTCGACTAATATTTTTTAACTGACTATTGAAAATTTTCCCCTTAGTGGAAGTGTGAAGAATGACATTAGGTAAAATATTGACTTGTAAACTCGGCTACTCCAGCTTAGAGTAAGATTTAAGATAAAAATGAAATGAATGGCAACCGTTTGAGATAAATAAGGAAAATCTTACGAAACACAGAAGTGAGAGTAATATCCATCAATGACGCATTAAAGAAAGCTTGAACAATTGAAGATTTTGTTTGATGATAGTGCTCACTCAAATCAGAATTATTCATACCATCCCAGTTTAAGTGCAGTCAATCATCAGAAGGAGTGAAAACAATAAAACAGCTGTTTTATTCCTTCCATCGCTTCTACATCCAAAAAGCCATCCCCTGTCGACCGTAACCAGCCGCGTACCCGTTTCGATCACGCCGACGTCACGGTCGCGCAGAAAAAAGATAAGTATTGCCTCCTAATGCTTACGAGACGCCCGAGGCCTTCTGATCTAGCTCGCCAATATGTTTTTGAAAAGGACTTTTTAATGCCTCTTAGAAGAAAGACTAATGACATGTATAGAACCGCTCTTATTATTTTGATCGCAATAGCATCTGATGATAGAAATTAGTTTTTTAGATAATGAAATTTACGATATTTTGTATATAATCAGTTACTATAGATGACAGAGATGGCAGACTCGTCTACTCTGCATGCAAACATAATTCAGCTCAAGTACCAAATTCAAAGGTTAGATTTCCGAGTATTGATTACACGATAACCTACTTAATACTTACTATTATTATGACATAATATACTAGATTGCTAACTACAGTTATTATCTTCATGTGTTTCGCCAAGTTTACATATAGACGTAATATTTTTATAAGCTAACAATTCAATGTATGACTCAAGAAATTAAGAATTTTGTTTGTTCTAAATAGTCCGCACTTTTTACGACGCATATTTCATCTCAATCTCGCTCTCAATGTTAATAATATCACCATTCTTATAAGCGAGATCAATATTTTACAGACAGTATAGAATGACAAAGATTTAATGAGATTCTGGATTCAAAATATCCGCAAGTAATAGCTCCCGTTTAAATAAAATTTTCCTTTGATGTTATTTGGCAACGTTCTGTACGACTTCTCATTTTAATGACGGCAAAGAACTCTGATAATTTCGTATTTATCATCATCAAAATGATGTTTGTATATTTGTTTCACAATTCAACAACCTTTTGTAATATAGGTATAAACGTGGCGACTCAGAAAAAAACATTCATTATTGAGTCTTTTTCATTTGAAGGACGATCATTTTGTAGGTCCTTAGGTTTAGATATATGTAAGTTAGCTAGATATGTTTATTTTCGCAAAAATGCAAGCCTACATCTTTCTTTTACACAAATCCAAACGTTCCCAAAAAACGAGTTGTTAAAAACAATATTATTGTGTTCCTCTGAACAAGTTAACAAGTCGGTACACAGTTCTCTCTAACGAGGAGAAGTTAAAAAGTACTTGTTCGAGTAATTGCATTAAAAATGTACTACCACTCGAAACAATGGGAGTTGAGACGGCGCACTGTTATCGTAAATATATATTTGGAACATTTTCAGCTTCGGCGTCATTCTGAAACAAAGTTTGTAGCGGCCGTAAAGCATGAACTAATTTGTCAAAGTTCTCGCCAGAAACGCTCGGAACAGTAGTCCTATTCGCGTGGGTGACGCCGCATTCGATACAAGCGGGTTTGGTAATAGGTAACGGCTTGAAAAATAATGAAGAATACTAATAATAATCAATAAAAGCATTTGTTCTTTTTCTTCTTCTAATAATAATGATATGTTGTATCTTAAATACCTACTTCCTCAGTTTAAATTATGTTCTGATAGCTAGAAAGAGCTACGTTTGTTCCACATCGCTATGCTGTCACTATCGAATCATGAGGGCTTCAGACTTTGGTATGTTAACCTGACCTAATTAATTACTGATTAAACGAACTTACCTGTACGTGAAGTTCTATCAGAATTATACGAAGGCTTCGTCCGAAGGGATTAGCAAATAACACTTGTAGTACCGCCTATTAGGTCGCCATTTACGCACTGTATTTGAGAGAATATTCACAAATAAAAGCAAAAAAAAAAGAAAGATATCATTCATTCGTACACTCATATCGGTTCGCGCCCCGCTCGTTCGTGTCAGGTAGTTTAGACGTACAAAATATTTCAATAACGGGTAAAAAATCTTTAGATAAAAAACCGGTTAAGTGCGTGTCGGACCCGCGCACTGAGGGTTCCGTGCCACCCTTAACTGAATTCAGGGTCCACTTACTGTCACTTAACGAAAACATCACAATATATTGCGACAACAAAAATAACTTTGTTTTTCATAGTGTTTGTATGAAAAACAAAGTTATATTTGCGGTTGATAAAAATGTGCAATATCTCAGAAACTACTGGTTCGATCTCCTTCAAACCAATTTTCGTTGCAAGTTTTTGTTGAGATCTACATCATATATTTTTTTCAAAATTTTCACTTTCTTAGTTCAAAAGTTAGAGGGGGGGGGACGCCCATTTTACCACTTTGGAAGCGTCTATATCTCAAACCTTACACTTTTAGAAAAAATGGTTTTAGGAACCTCAGCATCATTTTAAAAGACCTATCCATAGACACCCCACACGCATAGGTTTGAGTAAAAAAAAAATTTTAGGTTTTAGTTTCATGTATGGGAGCCCCCCCTTAAATATTATTTTTTCTTACTTTTTGTATCTGAATCGGAAAGCGGTGAACAAAATACACCTACCTACCAAGTTTCAGCTATGTGATGCTTATAGTTTCAGAATAAAGTGGCTGTGACATACGGACGGACAGACAGACAGACAGACAGACAGACAGACAGACAGACAGACAGACAGACAGACAGACAGACTTGACGAAACTATAAGGGTTCCGTTTTTTGCCATTCGGCTACGGAACCCTAAAAAGGGGAGGGAGGGCTGCTAATCCCTTCGGACGAAGCCTTCGTATAATTCTGATAGAACTTCACGTACAGGTAAGTTCGTTTAATCAGTAATTATACTCAGGCTTCGTCCTCGGGATTAGCAAATAACACTTGTAGACCTTTAGAGATTCAATTGAAATATTTTAATTTACTTCAAATGTAATATAATCACATACAAATAGAAAGCCCTTATTAATTGTTACCATTGGTATTAATGCCACCTAAAATTGATCTGGCGAAGGAATCATCATTATCATTTACATAACTTATGGTTCTATTATAGAACCTATAGAATGTATTAGAAGATCCGCTCCATCCGGCGGTTCTTCTTATTTCATCTAAACTGATTCCTAAACTATGAGCAGCGGACGTAGCCGCATGCCGTGTGCTATGCGCTGTAAATATATTTACGTCTATCCCACAATTGCGTAGTGTCTCCTTAATCCAACGGCTTAATGTTTGAGAACCAACAGCTTTGTATGGCTTTTTGAGACTAATGAAGAGGGACTCAATATTTTTACGAAGAGGACGAGTTTTGTCTAAATAGCATAATAACGACTTTGCTGGGCATATTTCAGGCTTTTCCTCAAAATATGGTAATACTAAAACCGGCTGTAAACAACCCTGGCGCGTTGTTTTTAAATAATCTGGTATTTTAATGAGAACTTTTGATGATCGCGTTTCAATATTTTTAATATTAATCTTGGACAGAGTCTGTACTCTGTGTGCAGTAATCAGAGCAATCAATGTGATAAGTTTCTTAGTAATTTGATCTAGATTTAATGTTTCATTTGGATACAACGTACCCATATGATTCAGAACTATCGAAGTATCCCACGTCATGGAGTATTTGGGCAAAGAAGGACGTAAACGAAAAACTCCTTTGAAAAAACGTTTAACTCGATCATCTTTTCCTAAATTATCACCCATTAATAGGGTTAATGCGGACCTGCAAGAATTAAGAGTTCCATATTGGGATCCCTCTTCAAACAGTTTATTAAGAAAATATATAACTTGTGGGACAGACGAGCTATACAAATCACAATTATTATCTTTACAAAAATAGAACCAGCGCCTTAAATACACATCGTATTGCTTTATGGAATTATGTGACAAGGATGCCAGCATAACGTCTATCGCAGAGGGTGGTACAGATCTTCTTAACCACGCTGCCCGCATAAGATCCCTGCCACCAGGGTAATCTTGGTGTGAATGTTGCGATTGCTAGAATGGTAAGATATAATTGGGTTTTTATTAGCATTAAAAACTAAAAGATCAGATATCATAAGGGTTCTAAAAAGCGGGTACCACGGCTGTGTAGGCCATAATGGTACGACCACTATACCTCTAGCTTTATCTGAAACGATCTTTCTCAATGTTTTTAAAATCATTGAGAAAGGAGGAAACGCGTAAAAATAATAGTCATTCCAGGAAATTGTAAATGCATTTATTGTAAAGGCATCGGGGTCTCTATGCCACGCTACGTATGTTGAGCATTTTTTATTTATTCGACTAGCGAATAAATCTATCTGTGGGTAGCCAAAAGACAACACAATTTCCTCGAATGCCCAACTAGCTAGCTCCCATTCTATATCTGGGTGTATGCGCCTAGATTCTGCATCGGCTGTATGGTTATCCGCCGAGCTTATATAACAAGCCATAACAAATAAACGGCGATATTCACACCATTGCCACAGTTGTAACGTAACATTGTTAAGATGTGGAAACTGAATGCCTCCCATTCGGTTGATATAGGAGATGGCCGTCGTGTTGTCAATACGAAGTAAAATTTGACAATTAGTCATATTTTTTGCAAATATTTTTAGACCGAAAAAAGCCGCTTGAATTTCTAAAAAATTAATGTGTTGTTTTTGTTCTTCTATACTCCACAACCCGCTGGCCCTCTCCTCACCGCATGCAGCCCCCCACCCCGTATTTGAGGCATCCGAAAAAATTTCCAAAACATGTGAATCTTCCCTTATTTTACTGAAAGGTCTTTCTATAGCCTTTTGCCACCATTTCAGATCAGGTATAATTGATGCAGGTAAAAACATAATTTTATCATAATTATCATCCGGCTTTAAGTTTAAATATTTAACACGCTCGAAGGCCTTTGTATACATCCAGCTGTATTCTACAGCAGGACAAACAGATATTAATAAGCCAACCAAACTAGCGAATTCGCGTATTCTGCACCGATCGCGAGACAAAAACTTCGAAATTTCAGCTTTAATTCTGATTATTTTTTCGTGAGGCAACGTGATTTGGAAATTTTCTGAATTTAGGACAAAACCTAAAAAAGTACATACTTTTTCTGGCACCATGGAACTTTTTTCCTCATTTATCATAAAGCCAAGGGCATTTATTAACTTTTTAGTCAGTAACATATTGTGTAAACATGTTTCATATGACCTGCCCATTAACCAATAATCGTCCAAATAATTAGTAGATATAAGTCCAGCCGAGCGTAGAAGGCGGACTATAGGCTTCATTATTTTAGTAAATATGTATGGCGCTGTACATAAGCCAAATGGGAGAACGTTAAATTCGTATAGTTTTTGATCGAATTGGAACCGTAAATATTTCTTTGAATTTTCATGTATTTTTACAAAATAGTAGGCATCTTTTAAATCAATTTTAGACATAAAACAATCCTTTGTTATTAATTTTAATACTGTCCGTAAGTCCTCCATCTTAAAGTGATCCGTTTTAATGAATTTGTTTAAGTTTTTTAAATTAAGTACAAAACGAAATTTCCCATTTGGCTTGGGTACTAAGAATACGCTTGACAGAAATTGTCCTTTGATAGGCTGACATTTTGAAATAGCGCCAATCGATAGTAAATTTTCTATGGCCTCATAGAAATTAAGTTTTTCGACCTCTGTGTATTTATTTACAACCGGAGGGGATGATTGGTTAACCGGGCAAGTAAATGGAATCTCATATCCTTTGATACAAGACAGTACCACCGGGTTATTGGTAAGGCGAGACCACTGGTCATAAAATAAGGGTAATCTACCAGAATATTTTACCGGATCTAGCGGCGGCCGCGCATCGGCCGCGGCTGCGAGTGTCTCGATGAGGTTGACGGCTGACTCTTGCTCTGTGAGGGATCCTTCGTCTTCGGGTGATTCGGAGGCTTCCGAGCAGGGTAGGGGCCCTTCCAGTTTAAAGCTTTCGAGGTGCTGGCTACCGCTGGAGGTTTCTTGCTATTGGTGTGGTTGTATTGTGGTTTAGGTGCTGTAGTTTTTAATTCAGCCCCCGATTTATGGATGGCCTTGGCCGTCTTTATAGTTTCAGATAAATTCTGGCCAAACAGCAGCTCGTCTGGCTTTGTATTTTGAAGTTGATCCTTCATATCTTTTTTAAGCGATGATAGAATAAAGTTCCTTCTTACGATGGAGTCACTGTGCTGTGCATCGCATAAAATGCGCTCTGCATCCATAAGCATTTTTACTATAGAAGAATCAGTATTGCTGTCGTTCTTAGAAATAAGACAGTTAATCGCTTGACCCAAACATGATATGGCAATCGCTGTTTGTTTCTGCCGAATCTCAATATTCTTGTCTCGCTTGGCGTTAAAATCGGAGATAGCTGCTTTAATCTCTGCGTTTAGAGCAGGCGCACTAATTAACTTGCAGTTACTGGGCAGTAAATATTTTTCGCCCAATTCTTTACGGAGATCTTTACTTAATCCATTTCGCGCTAAGTGTTCGAGTCTAAGTGCCAAGTCCTTATGGATTTCAGGTCCATACACATTAGAAATTGTAGGGTCCTCACCTAATATCTCAAGAATTGTCCCATCTAGTACGATATCAACGGACTCAGGCTCCTCAGCATTAGCTATAGCGTCCGGACATAGTGCACTGGTAGACGGAACCGCGGGGATAGCAGCCACGACTGAAGCGGGTCTCGTGGCGGGGACCACAGTGGCCTCCGAGTGCACCGGCATGGGCTCAGCGTTATACTCGGGGGCGCGCTGTGTGTCATGGTGTTCTGTGCTTGCACCACCACACGCATTTGGCTGGAAGATATCGCAGCCGTCGAGAGCTTCTACGTTAATTTCACTTGCACTGTGAGTTCCGTTATTTATTGTATGATCATATTCTGAAATCAACAGATTTCGAAATATTAGTTAAGAAACAGACCAAAGTACTGTTCGCAAAACTAACTTATCGGGTAGTACAGCTCCAAAGAGAAGTACGCAAACCCAGTGGGTGAGTATGTTACCATCATGACTGACCCCTATCCACGTTTATGACAATAGATGTAAAATAAATCCAGGCTTTTCACAAAATCAATTTACGGGTAGTACAGCTCCAAAGAGAAGTACGCAAACCCAGATAGGTAAGTTTTACCGATTGCATAATAAAACAATATCGATTAATAAACAGGTTGTATGTCTGAAATATACGCCAAAACAGCAATAAATCATGGTTTATCAGGCTTTTACTGGGTAGTATCATCTCCAAAGAGAAGCACGCAAACCCTTCAGACAATATTTATGCAAAGTTAATATGTTATTCTAAAATGACCAATCAATAAAATCATTGTTCCGTGTGGGTATTCTACTAACGTTTGTAAAT